>CAJVQA010005097.1:0-16632 GCA_910591915.1 Cetraspora pellucida | reverse complement strand
CTATGAAATATATGAAGACACTTAACTTTCTTGAAGGATCAGAAAGTAGTGCTTTTATAGATATTTTACATGTATAATAATTACAATAAAGACTATTCTATTGCTAATAAATGCTATTTATAGTAATAAGAACTAATAGATATAATATATATAATATTATAATAAATATAAAAGATATAATAGAAATGATAGATATAATAAATATATAATATCTGTTAGATATGTTAGATATGTTAGATATGTTAGATCTAATAGTTCTGTTAGATTTGTTAGATTTCTAGCACAGTAATGTGAGCCAATCAGAATCAAGTTATATGTATTATAATTAGTGCTTTTCATCAAAATCATTCCGATCTTGTGATTCTGTAATCAGAATCACATGATTTTATACTCATTAGAATCGTCTCAGTGAGCTGAATCCAATGGTGATTGTTTTATCCAAATTGGTTTGGTACATCAAAAGTTATAGTCAATAATATGTAAAACTCTTAATGTAAACATTAGATAAGATAGTTAGTAAATATTCAAATTTAAGAAAAAAAAAAGAAAACTAATATGAAAATAGTTTACTGGCTGCTTATGATTTTTTATTAAATGAAATAGTTAGAAAAACTTTAAATTTAAGAAAAAAAATTAAACTATATGAAAAACAGTTTACTGACTGTTTATAACTCTTATTTGATAAAATAGTTAGAAAGATTTTAAATTTAAAGAAAAAAAAGAAAGCAATATGAAAAATAATTTATCAACTGTTTATAATTTCTAATTTGATAAAATAGTAAGAAAGGCTTCAAATTCAAAAGAAAATAAAAGAAAGCTATATAAAAAACAGCTTATCAACTATTTATAATCTTTCTAATTAGCTTAAATAGTTAAAAAATTTTGAATTCAAGAGAAAAAAAAAGCAATATAAAAAATTATTTACAAGCTGTTTATGATTTCTAATTAGATAAGATGGTTAGAAAGCCTTTGAATTCAAGATAAAAAAAAGTAAGCTATATGTAAAGAACAATTTATTAGCTGTTTATAACTTTTATTTGATGAGTTGATTAGAAAGATATTAAATTTAAGAGAAAAAAATAAGCTTGTAAAGAACAGATTATCACATGTTTATGATTCTTAGTCGATAAGATAATTAGAAAGACTTTGAATTCAAAAAAAAAAGAAAGCAATGTGAAAAATGATTTATCAGCTATTTATGATCTCTAATTTAATAAGATAGTTAGAAAAGTTTAATTCAAAGAAAAAAAAGAAAATAATATAAAAAACAATTTATTAGTTGTTTATGATCCTTATTTAATAAGATAGTTAGGAAGACATTAAATTCAAGAGAAAAAAATATAAGCTATATAAAGAACAGTTTACTAGTTGTTTATAACTCTTATTTAATAAAATGGTTAGAAAGACATCAAATTTAAGAGAAAAAAAATGTAAGCTATGTTAAGATCAATTTATCAGTTGTTTATGTTTTTCTAATTAGCTTAGATAATTAGAAAAGTTCAAATTTAAAAAGAAAAAAGAAAGTAATATAAAAAATGATTTATTAGTTGTTTATGATTCTTATTTGATAAAATGGTTAGAAAGGCATCAAATTTAAGAAAAAAAAATATAAGCTATATAAAGAACAGTTTACTAGTTATTTATTATCTCTTATTTAATAAAATAGTTAAAAAAATTTTGAATTTAAAAGAAAAAAAGTAAGTTATATAAAAAATAGCTTATTGGCTATTTATGGCTCTTATTTAATAAGATAATTAAAAAGGCTTCAAATTTAAGAAATAAAATTAAAATTAACAAAAATAAAAATTGAAGTTAAAAAAAATTATATTATAAAAAAAAATAAAACAAAACAAAAACAAAAGAAATAAAAAAGAATAATATCCAATATATTAAAACTCTTGATCTAATCTAATCAATATGAGTTCATTTGTTTATAAGTTAAATTTTAACTTGATTGTTTATTTAAGTTAATATTTAACTCTAATTTGCTCATGAATTAAATATTTAACTTATAAGTTAAAGATTTAATTCAGAGTTACTAATTAAAGTTAATTTAAATTTAAATTAATAAATTATTATATTATATGTTTGATGAAACTTATTTACCTTTACTAAAGATTATTCTCAGTAAAGCTGCTTATCTATACTAAAGAAGATTCCTTGCAAACTTTTTTCTGTTAAACAAAAATATACTGTTAATAACAAATAATTATTAGCAATTGTTCATGCTATTAAACTTTGGCATATTTATCTTGAAGGTCAAAAGTTTACTATAATTACTAATTATGCTTTTTTGGAATATATCAAGTCTCAAAACAACCTCTTACAAAAGCAAACTCTCTGGCTTAAAATTTTATAATTTTGCATTTTTGATATCAAATATAGGCCTAGAAAAACAAATATTGTAGCTGAGGCTTTATTTTAACAACCTTATTTAATTAATCTTTTTATTATTTCTCTTTATCTTACAAACTTTGAAAAAATATCTTAAGAACAATTACTTTGCTTTTATTTATAAAACTTTAAAAAATTCTGATTTAAGTAACAAAAAAACAACAAGCTTATACTTGATATTATGAATTAAGACTTTATTTAAAAAAGAACTAATATTTAATTATTCTTATAAATAAGAAATTAAGAACTAAATTATTAGAGAAATATTATAATATTTAAATAACAAAATATCTTAGGATTGATAAAACTTTGAAGCAATTCAATATGATTATTTTTGACCAAAAATAACTAAAAATGTCAAGAAATTTGTTTTAACTTGTGACTCTTGTCAATGTAATAAAAGTAATAACTAACAACCAGCTAGGTTACTTGAAACATTAACAACTTCTATAACAAATTAAAAAAATTACTATGGATTTTATTGTCTAGTTACCTAGTACATGACTAGAACATAAAGCTATTGTAGTTTTTGTTAATAAATTAACTAAAAGAGTTTATTTTTAATCTATATATACTACTATTACTGCATCTGAAATTGCTAAAATTTTCTTCTCAACTATCTTTAAAAATTATGAATTATCTAAAGCTATAATCTCTAATTAAGATGCTAAATTTACAAGTAACTTTTGAAAATTATTTTTTAATTTTATTGAGACTAAATTAGCAATATTTACAACTTTTTATCTTCAAACTGATGGTTAAACTGTAAGAATAAATCATATTTTGGAAGAAATACTTAGAGCATATTCAATATACAAACAGAATATTTGGAATAAGTATTTGCATGCAGCTAAATTTCTTATAACAATTTTAAACAAACATTTACTAGATTTATTCTATTTGAATTGGATTGTGAACAACATCCTAACACTTCTGCTTCATTTGCAACTATTAAACTTAATTAAATGTCTACTGTTAAAAATTTTATTAATTATTGGAATAATATGATTAAAGTTATTAAGAATACTTTAATAATAGTTCAGAAAAAGCAAACAAAATATGCAAACCAACATCATTATAAATTAAACTTTAATATTAATAATAAGGTTATATTACTAGCTTATAATATTAACAATCCTATTGACAAATATAGACCTACTTATAAATTGTCTTTAAAATATTTAGACTCTTATATTATTTTAGCAAAAATTTTATCAACAAATTATTAATTGATCTTATTTTTTATCTTGAAAATTTATTTTGTATTTTATACTTCAATATTAAAACCTTATCAAAAATCTGAAGAATTTCAGTATGAATCTTTATTTTAACCTATTATCATCTTTAAATCTAATTAAACTAAATATAAAATTGAATAAATTTTAAATAAAAGATTAATTTACAATAAAATACAATATTTAGTTAAATGGTTAGGTTATTCTTTATATAATACTACTTAGAAATCTATTAAAAATTTAAAAAATACTCTTAAAAAGCTTAAAGAATTTAAATTAATAAGAACATTAAATCTTAAGGAAAGAAGAATATAATAATACTATAATTTTTTTGTAATTTTTCTTTTTATTATTTTTCTAAATCTTTTTTTAATTACATACTAATTATTATAATTAATTTGACTATATTTAGTTTATCAGTTTATCAATTATAATTAGGATTAATTTAGCAAATATAACATAGATAGATAAGTATTATTATAACTTATTTACTTTACTCTATAATGCAATTTCGTTTATTAATAATGTAATTAATATGTGTATTAATAATCAACTTTAATTTGTAATAATTTATATTTATTTTCTATTTTATCTTTATTTATTATTAATTATATACCAAAGTTTTCTAAATAGATTAGTAAGTCTCATAAATAAACTAAGTTTTTATTTTTAATATGCTTTTATTTTTAAATTTATATACTTTTAAAAATTATTTAAACTTGACAAGATTTTTTTAATAAAATTTAATTATTTTTATTAACAAAATTATATACAAAGGTCTTCAAAGAACAAAACTTTTACACTTAGTTATAAAATTATAATTATATTGTTTATATATACAATTTGACTTATTAATATTTTTTATTTTAGGTCTTTTATCATCTGGCTAACTATTTCTTTTAATTTTTTTTTACTAATTCTTTTTATATATTACTTTTTAGCTATTTTCAATATTTTTATTACTTTACTTTTAGTTTGTCTTTTATTTTGTTTTTTTTAAATATTAATTTTTTTTTTAATTTTTAGGTTTATTGTTAATAGCTTTGATTTTGACTAATTTTTTTATATTATTTGCTATTGTCATACTACAGATTTTATAGACTCTAAAATTCTCTATTTATAGGGTAACTAAGAGTCTCTCGCGTAATGTCAGATGGAATAGTACTTAAAAGAGGCATTGGATTTAGGTAAGTACTAAGGGTAAATACACCTTTATTGATTATACTGTGAGACCTGTTTTTATTACATTATAATCACATTGCTTATATACTTTTTTTCCTATATGCTATGTTTACTAATTATGCTCTATATGCTATATCTACTAATTATACTGATTATGCTATATCTACTAATTACACTCTATATGCTATATCTACTAATTATATTAATTATGCTACATTTACTAATTATGCTCTATGTGCTGTATTTACTAATTATGCTCTATATACTATGTGCTATAATAATTATTATATATTATTACTTTATTATGCGATATAACTTAAATGAGATATTGATGATTCTATTTTGGATCATGACACTATAAAGAATTCTTTAGCTATTTCTAAAATCTTTAATAATTTTTCTTTACTATTAATAATTTATATTAATATATATTATAATTATAATATGTATTGTAAAATGATCTAATATTATAAAATAATTTTTTTATATATTACATATCAGATAAAAATCAGTTTTGTACATTAATAGTTTCTTTTGTTGGCATAATTATTTAAATAAGTTGTTAGCTTTTAATAAATAAATAATCTATTAAAAAATAATACATATTCTTAAAATTTTATAAAAAAAATTTATATATAAAAAAGTATATTAATTATAGTTTTCTGTTTACAAAAATTCTAAAAAGAAAGCTAATATATAAATATTATAAAAAAGAATATAACTTATATTATTAATTAATAATACTTTCTATATAAATTACATTAAGATAAAATCTGTATTTAGTTATATTTTTTATTATACAAATACAGATTTTATTTTTAGGTAATTTGTATAATAAATTTTACTAATTTACAATATAAGTTTTATTCTGTTATAATATTATGTTAATTTTTATTATATTGTTTATATAACTAAAAGTTATAACTATATTTTAAATAATAACTTTTTTATTTTTATTAGCTAGTAATGAAAACATATTTTTTTTGATTTTTGTATATTACTAATATTGCAGATTAATATAGCAATTTCAAAAATAAATAACTATGATAAATTATTATTTAAGAAATAAATATGTTCTATAACAGTTTTATGATTTGATACACAATTAAAATAATAATTAAGGGTATTATAAAATAAAAATAAAAGTTTTAAAGAGCATTATTATATTTTATAAATTTAAGAAATCTTTATTAATAATTTTATTATTTTGTAAAAGCACACTTGTTTGAACTATATTAGACTATCTTAAATAATACTATTTTTTAAGAAGTAAAAATTTCTTACTCTATTTATAACAATTTAAGAAGAATACATACAAGATCATGACTTTTTTCTCTTTTTTTCTATTAAATTTCAACCTTTTTGTTCTAATTTTTAATCTTTTTATAGACAAAGCCTTTATCATTTTGATATTTCTTATAATTGTCTATTTTCAATATAAAATATTTTCTTTTTTTGTCCAGTTATAATAAAGTAATCTATAATAAAATTATAACAAACATTCTTTAAAATTCTTATTTTTATAATGTAATACTTCTTAATTACCATCTTGACCTTGTGCCAAATTGAAAATCCATTTCTACCATCTTTTAAAAAATATTATGTAACATAATCAGTTTTCAAGCAACAATTTGTTGCATTTATTTCTTTACTAAACCTGCCTTATTAATTTGTAACAATGTTTTACAATCTTTCAAATGCATCATCAACCTAATGTTTTATATATTTTAAATAAATTAGCAAATCAGTATAAGTTTTGCAATAAATAAATTTCCTATTTGTATTGTAATCATGACACTATGTTAGATGTTGCTAGTATTTATTAAATTTAGCATGAAAATAGATAACAGATCAAAACAAATTATAATAGCAAATTTGAAAAATTTGAAAAAATCAAACTAAACTAGATTTAATTGTAAAATATAAAGGATGTTATTTATATAACCTTAAGACTAAGTTATATAAGTAATGATCACAGAAAAAAAATTAAAAAGAGAAAATAAATGAATAAGCAAAAAGCAAAGAATCAATAAAAGTGAAGAAAAAAATAATAATAAAAGAATGTGTATAAAAAAAGCAAGTAATAAATAAAAAATAAATAAAAAAAAAGAAGAAAAGTAAACAAAAATAAAAAACAAAAAGGGTTGGCATAAAAAAAGAGAACCATAAAAGCCAAACTGAAATCAAGCAACCACCTCACATTATCGCCTCACGTTAGAAATTCATGTGTATGAACTTAACAGTGACAATCGCTTCTGTTAAAAATATATTGTTATATAAAACGTATAATTTAAAAATTAACAAGTCATGATTATATATTAAATCTATGTTACTCACCAATAATTTAATCACCAATAATTTAACGCAGGCAATTGCTAAAATATATATAGTTAGATATTGAAGGTATAATTTTAAAACATAAATATAATAAAGCTTGTACTTACTTGCTGATAATTTGGCAAATGCATTTGTTAAAATATAACTTTAAAATTAAATGCAATTAAACTTATACTTACATGCTAATAATTTAACAAAAATATTTGTTAAAATATTTATTGAATGCATATTTAAAAATAATAATTTTAAATTAATTATACTAAAAGTAATTTATTTATTTACACCTAGAGTAGGATCTTACTGCTTAGATTAATCAATAAATTTGAAATATCGGATGTAATGTGAATTTTATTACAAAATTTATGTATAACTTTGTTAGACCTACCTAGAGATGGGACGCTGCGCAGGCGGAATGTCCCAGAATTTAACAATTCTGCCCGCATTAGCCGTAATGCGGGTTTGTGTAGGCTGCGCAGCCTGTGCAGTAGATTCAAAAAATTCTTGATTTCCCAATCTCTAGACCTACCATACAATATTGCATACAGTATCTGGTGTAATCCAATTTTTTCCATAATGAAAATTCAAATCACATGTATTTGATGCCATATAATATTATAAATAATATTCTTCAATTATTTGTCACGCATGATACCAGATGCAGCACTGTACAAGATGCCAAAATGCATTTTTTTTAAGCAGAAGAAAATTCACCTAGGTGGTAAAAATGTTTTTTTTAAATAATGAAATTTATGCTCACCAACTAATAATTTTACAAGAGAAAATATTTATTATAAACTTATAATTAGCATAATATAAAAATCAAGTAAAATTTTAGTGACATTATACTTACACACTATTAAAAGAAAATATGGATAGAAATTTATAAATAGTATTATTTAAAATGCAGCGAAATTTTAGAGACAAATATAATAAAGTGTATACTTACTCACTAATAATTTGACAGAAATATTTGTTTAAACATGTAAAATAATATTTTGAAAATCATGAAAAATAATTTTAAAAAATAAAGTTTATACTTACTCGCTAATAATTTGATAGAGATAAATGTTAAAATATTTATCAGATACATATTTTAAAATATTATCAAATAATGATTTTAAAAACTTGTAATACCAGCTAATAATTTTACAAAAGCATTTGATAAAATATGAATTGTTAGATATAAAAATGGATAATTTAAGATAATTATATTAGAAGTAATTTCTTCATTTACCGCCAGAGTGAGAAATCTTACCACTTAAATTAATCAATAAATTTGAAATATCGGATATAACAAAAATTTCTTACAAAATTTATGTATAGCTATCCGGTGTGATCCGATTTTAACATAATGGAAATTAATCATACGTATTCGATATCACATTATTCTATAAATGAGTGCTGCCAAATGAAACCCGGAAATCTAAAAATAGATTACTTATGAAATTCATAATTATCTATTTCCATTTTGCAAAACTCAAATAACTGCATTATTTATCACTCATGGTGCTAGATGCAGCACTGTACAGCAAGATGCTAAAATGCTTTTTTTTAATAGGAAAAATTTCACAGGGCGGTAAATAATTTTTTAATAATGAAATTTATGCTTACCAACTAATAATTTAGCAGGAGAAGTTATTTATTATAAAGTTATAATTAGCATGACACTAAAATCAAGTGAAATTTTAGTATGATAATTTTAAAATATAATGTTTATACTTACCCGCTAATAATTTGATAGAAATATTTACTTAAATATTGTAAAATGTATATTTTGAAAATCATAAAAAATAATTATACTTACGAGCTAATAATCGACAGAAACACATGACAAAATATTTATCAAATATAAATTTCAATTAATGATTTTAAAAACTTTTGATTTTTATATTTACCAGCTAATAGTTTTACAAAAGCATTTGTTATAATATGAATCGTTAGACACAAAAATAGATAATTAAAATTATTGAATAGTAAATTTATAAGTAATTATAATAAAACTATGCATACCAACTAGCAATTTGCAAGAAAAAATTTGGATTATAAAATGTTTAATAATGTAATTAAAAATGAAGTGAAATTTTAGAAACATGTACTTACTCACTAATAATTTGTTAACAACATGTATAATGTTATAAATAAAATTTATTAAAATTTACCAAAATTTTAGAAAAAAATATAAAAATTTATACTTACTCACTAATAATTCAAGAAAAAAATAATATAAAATTATAAATAATATCATTCAAAATCATCAAATGAGAAATTTGCAACAAATATAATAAAGCTTATACTTACTCACTAATAAATTAATAGAAACATTTTTAATATTTATTAGAGCATATATTAAAAATTATCAATAATAATTTGAAAAACAACTATAATGAAGCATATACTTACTCACTAATAATTCAAACAAAGATGTATATTATAAAATTATAAATGAACATTATTTAAAATCATAAATAAACGTTTAAAAACAAATATAATAAAATTTATATTTACTTGCTAATAAATTAATAAAAAAAATATGCATTATAAAGTTATAATAGCTGTAACATAATTTAAAATCAAATAAAAATTTTAAAAACATATAATAAAGCTTATGCATACCACCTTAAAATTTGACAGGAGTAAATATATTTTATAAATTTTTAATAAAAATTATCCAAAAACAAACTAATAAAGCTTATACTTACGAGCTAATAATTCAATTGGGAATAGATATTATAAAGTTATAAATAGACCATTTAAACCACTAAATAAAAATTTAAAATAAATAAACTAAAGCTTATACTTACGAGCTAATAATCCAATAAAAGATGTGCGTTACAAATGAATATTAAAATCAAATAAAATTTTAAAAAAGCAAATACAATAAAGTTTATATTTACCCGCTGATAATTCAATAAAAGAAAATATGGTTATAAATTTATAGATTACATAATTTAAGATATAATATTTTTTTTTAAAAAAAAACAAACGCAATAAAGTTTAAACTTACTCGCTAAAAATTTGACAGAGGCAATTGTTAAAATATTTGCCAAAGAATTTTAAATAAATATAATATAGTTTATACATACGGGCTAATAAATTGACAGAGACATTTGTTAAATGCATATTATAAAGCCATCAATAATAATTTTATAACAAATATAACATGGCTTATACTTACAAGCTAATGATTCAATAAAAAAAAAAGGTGCATTATAGGTCTGCAGAAGCGTATTTAATATCACTAATAACGGTTTAATAAATAATATAATAATGTTTGTACTTACAGGCTAACAATTTGACAAAAATATTTATCAAAATATTGAATGCGCATTTTGAAAATAATAGTTTTAAGATAATTATTTTAAAGTAATTTATTTATTTACCACCCAGAGTAGTGATGTAACCCAAACTATTTGGGACGTCCTAAACTATGTGTTAATTAATATCACGTAGTTTCGGAAATAAGAAAAAATGCATCCGAAACTAACGATATACTAATTATCATATGATTTGGGACGTACCAAATAGTTTGGGTTACATCTATAACCCATAGTGAGATCTACGACCTAATATTGGATATAGTATTGCATACGATCCAATTTTTTCCATAATGAAAAATTAAATCACATATATTTGATATAACGTGATTCTATAAATAATATTCTCCACACTATCTGTCACGCATGGTGTTAGATGCAGTGCTGTACGGCAAGATGCCAACCGTATTTTTTTTAAGCAGAAGAAAATTCACTTGGGTGGTAAATATATTTTTTAAATAATGAAATTTATGCTTACCATCTAATAATTTGACAGGAGAAGATATTTATTACAAAGGTACAATTAGCATAAAACAAAAATCAAGTGAAATTTTAATATAAAAATTTAAAATATAAAGTTAATACTTACAAGCTAATAATTTGATAGAAATATTGGGTTAAATATTGTAAAATACACATTTTTAAACTTATAAATCATAAATTTAAAATATAAAATTTATACTTACTCACTAATAATTTGATAGAAATATTTGGTTAAATGTTGTAAAATACATTTATCAAATAATAATTTTAAAATTTTATAATTCTTATATTTACCAACTAATAGTTTTACAAAAGTATTTGTTAAAGATGAATCGTTATATATAAAAATAGCAAAGTTATATTTATAACACCCTATTATAAAACTATATATTTACCCTAAACTAAACCTCTAACTCTAACTCAGACAAATATGGGTGTTATAAATCTAATATTCCATAAAAACAATAATTTTAACATTATTGTCGTTATGTAAAACGTAATTTATTTATTTACCACCCAATGTGAGATCTTACCACTTATATTAGCCAATAAAATTTAACTTTGTTAGACTTACTGTACAGCGTTGCAGGTGTGATCTGATTTTTGCATAATGAAAAATTAAATAACATGTATTTGGTATTACATGGTTTCACAAATAATATTCTCAACATTATTTGTCACGCATGGTGCTAGATACAACGCTGCATGGCAAGAAGTTAAAATGCATTTTTTTTAAGCAGAAAAAATTCACCTGGTGGTAAATAAAATTTTTTAATAATGAAATTTATGCTTACCAACTAATAATTTTTCAAGACAAAATATTATAAGTTTTAATTAGCATATCACAAAAATCAGGCCTACTGAATAATTGATTGTGAGAAATTGCAATTATTTGAACAATTAATTGATTGGTGGTGCAGCCACAATGAGTCAATTAATGCAATTTTTTGTGTGATAAATCATTTGCACGACGAATACGTATAAGATATTGGGCAGACGACAAAAAATAACAGGAAAATTTTTTTCGTCGGAGTTAATGTCACTCCATGTGCTGCGTAGCAGCACATGAGTGAAATTGATTAACTCCGATGAAAAAATTTTCCTGTCATTTGTCGTACGTATGCCCAATATTGATGTTATCCGATAGTTAATATGACCATGTGAAGTTTTTTCCGTGATATTTTGCAAAACTGATTACGTAATTTCATGCAAGAAATATCATGGCAAAAAATTTTATGTGATCATATGAAATGTCGGATAAATAAAGATTAACTAATATGATTAATTAGTAAATTCTTATTGTCACACAATAATTAATCACACAATGGCAATTATTGTTTTTATCACTTATTGGTTACGATAACAGTTATAATTGCGTAATAATTGAGTTGCAATTAATTTTTCGGTACCCCTGATAAAATCAAGCAAAATTTTAGTAACTATATACTTACCGACTAATAGAAGAAATATGCGTTATAAATTTATAAATAATATTATTTAAGCACTGTAAAATTTTAGAACTAATTATAATAAATATTATAGAGAAATTTTAGTAATTATATACTTACTCTCTAATAGAAGAAATATTTGTTATAAATTTATAAATAGTATTATTTAAGCACAGTAAAATATAATAAAGTTTATAGTGAAATTTTAGTAACTATATACTTACGCCCTAATAGAAGAAAATATGTGTTATAAATTTATACATTGTATTATTTAAAACACAGTAAAATTTTAGAAATAAATCTAATAAGGTTTATATTTACTTGCTAATAATTTGATAGAAATATTTGTTTAATAGGTAGAATACATATTTTTTGAAAATCATAAATAAAAGTTTAAAAAATAAAGTTTATACTTACTTGCTAATAATTTGATAGAAGCACATGTTAAAATATTTATCAGATACACATTTTAAAATATTATTAAATAATGATTTTAAAAACTTTGAATTCTTATATTTACCAGCTAATAGTTTTACAAAATATGAATCGTTAGATATAAGATTGGACAATTCAAGATTATTGAACAGTAAATTTATAAATAATTATAATAAAATCTATCATACCAACTAGCAATTTGCAAGAAAAAATTTGGATTGTAAAATGATTAATATGCAATTTAAAATGAAGTAAAATTTTAGAAGCATGTACTTACTCACTAATAATTTGTTAACAACATGCGAATAATGTTGTAAATAGCATTTATTAAAATTTATCAAAAATTTAGAAAGAAATATAATAATTTATACTTACAAGCTAATAATTCAAGAAAAAAAATAATATAAAGTTATAAATAATATCATTCAAGATCATCAAATAAGAAATTTAGCAACAAATATAATAAAGCTTATACTTACTTCCTAATAAATTAATAAAAACATTTTTAATATTTATTAGAGCATATATTAAAAATTAGCAATAGTAATTTGAAAAAAATATAATAAAGCTTATACTTACTCACTAATAATACAAACAAAGAAGTATATAATAAAATTATATATAAACATTATTTAAAATCATAAATGAATGTTTAGAAACAAATTTATACTTACTCGCTAATGATTTAAATAAAAAAAATACGCATTATAAAGTTATAACAGCATGACATGATTAAAATTAAATAAAAAATTTAAAAACATATAATAAAGCTTATATATACCACCTAAAAATTAAACAAGAGAAAATGTATTTTATATAAATTATTAATAGCATAATTTAAAAATTATCCAAGAACAAATCTAATGAAGCTTATACTTACTCGCTAATAATCCAATTGGAGATAAATATTATAAAGTTATAAATCGATCATTTAAAATCATCAATGAAAATTTAAAAACAAATATACTAAACCATGCTACTGCTTATACTTACTCGCTAATAATTCAATAAAAAAAGATGTGCATCAGAAATTGATAATAAAATCAAATAAAAGTTTAAATTCAAATACAATAAAGCTCATATTTACCGGCTGATCATTCAATAAAAGAAAATATGGTTATAAATTTATAAATAACATAATTTAAGATCAAATAACATTTTTTAAAAAATTGAATAAAGCCTATACTTACTGGCTAAATTTTTGACAAAGGCATTTGTTAAAATATTTGTCAGTGAATTTTAAATATAATATAGCTTATACTTACTCACTACTATGTTAACAAAAGCATTTGTTAAAATGCTTATTTTAAAGCCATCAATAATAATTTATAACAAATATAACATGGCTTATACTTACTTGCTAATAATTCAATAAATAAATATATAAAGTTGTAATTAGAATGATTTAAGACGGATGAAAAGTTTAAAATTAACTATAATAAACCTATACTAAATGAATAATTCTAAATAACGTAGAGGGCTGTATTCAGTATCCCCTGCCCTGAGTACAAATCAAGTTTAGTCCGTGATTTTGGTATATATCTTGGGTACTGAATGCAGCACTCTATGATAAATAATTTAAAAATCAATAATAATTTAGAATAAATATAGTAAAGCTAGTATTTCGATTTTAAAAAAGTATATTATATAAATTATAAAGTTATATCATTTAATAAGCAAATGTACTAAAGCTTATAATTATTCGCTAATAAGTTAATAAAAGAAATATACATTATAATGTTATAAATAGCATAATTTAAAATCAAATAAATTTAAAAACAAATATCATAAATCTTATACTCATCCGCTAATAACTGTAGAAGCATTTGTCAAAATATTCGTTAGGTACATATTTTAAGGAATTGTCAATTATTTTAAAAATAAAAATAATAAAGCTTAAATCTAAAGCTTATACTTACATGCTATTAATTCAAGAATAATTTTGAAACAATTATAGTAAACTATGCTTACCATCTAATAATTTAATAAAAACAAAGTCAAAAATGTGAATTAAGGTTGCAAAGAACAATTTTAAGTATCATCAAATGATATACTAGTAGATAACAAAAACATGAAGTACATACACTCTAATAATTTAATATATGTGTTATATAGATGAAATGTGATTAATTTCAAAATTCTGTTATATGTTTAATAATGAACTATCATAAAACAAAATCAAATTAATTACCTTTTCTGTACGAGAGGCGAGGCAGTTGTCAAGTAAACATTTAAAATAACGATAATAAGAATTAAAATGATGCAATTTAATTTCATCGTGAAAATTAATATTAGATCGAATGAATTGGTATTAGCTGTTAGTGAAATGATAATTTAACTCTTTAACGAGCTCAAGTCGTATTTATAATATTTTTTGAAAAAAAAACTCTGTGAAACGAATGTCAAAGCAGATAATTTTCAGGAAGAATTTTAGACCGCGATTATAGGACAAGATAAAACCTTATGATTCTATTAGACTAAAAATGTGATATTTTCTATTCTTTAGAACTATAGTGCATGATAAATGTTATAATCTTGCGGAACGTAACCCGATCATCCCCAAGTTTTTAGGACTATACCTAATCTACAGTTGATATAATTTACGTACAGTCAACCCTCTATAGCACGTTGTTGGAATGATAGTAAGTGTTTTTAGAAATGTGCTTATAAAGAGATGGTGCTTATATAGAGGTGTGATTATATAGGGTGTGACTATATAGAGGTCTGACTGTATTAATTGATGATTACCATAAAGATATGCCATGAACGTAGTGGATGATTCAATTCGAGTTTCGTGTTTGTACACAAAACCTTGATTCTGATTGAATGATAAGATTTTATGGCCGATCTTTGCTTTTTTAGGGGTCCGCTATCGCTATAGTGATAAAAAATTTTCAAATCGATTACTAATCGATTTTTCCATCATGTGACTAAATTTGTTGGTTAGCCAATTAAACTAAAGAAATCAAGTGAATATCTCAGAATAGAGTTCCAATCTGGATAAATCGTCCATATGAGTGTATGAGAGTGAAAACCCGTAACCAATCATAATAAATAATTAAATGTATTTCCTGATTTTCACTCTCACGCACTCATTCCGGATATCCATTTACTATTGATATCCGGATAAACCGACAAATCTTCGGATATCAATAGTAAAACGGATATTTGAATAAATTCAGATCTGCATATCCAATATATAAATGGATAAACGGATAATGGATTGGAACCCTATCTCAGAATTTAACTAGTTGATAATTTAATCGATTAGGCCATACAAAATTAGTTAATTGGTTTTCATAACCCGGCCGGGTCAAATTTTAAAAGCTTGTAAAAAAATTTTTTTTATATGTTTTAATAACTGGGTGGGTTTTTTTAAAAATCATAAAATTTATATATGAAATTTTTTAAAAAAAGCCAGCCGGCCGGGTCTGTTCAAAAGTTTCATGTTATAAAAACCAAGATATTAAATTTGTGTGGCCTTTGTTGTTTCAAAATTTTCTAAATCGATTAGTTGAAAAGTTGTCAATCAGTTGGTTTTTCAATTAACTATTTGGATCACTAGTCCACTAAAGCGGGGTAAATTCAATATAAGGATTTACATACTGCATAATTGTGTTCATGATATCTATATAAAACACTGTGAGGTCCAATAACGTGACGTAAATACTCTGTCGGGACCTCACATGAGAACGGGTGCGACGATCAATTCCTCAATATAGATATCCCGGCAATTAATCGCATTAATGCGATTAATTAAATAAATCAAGGAAGTGGGATTAATTAGATAAAGGGGATTAATTA
>CAJVQA010005096.1:0-16633 GCA_910591915.1 Cetraspora pellucida | reverse complement strand
GAAGAGGTTTGAGTTTAGTATATTGGAGGCTATGGACACAGTCTCAGTGGAATAGAAAGCCTTTAAAAATTACAGCTGTAGAGTAGTCTGGTACATGACATGTTTCTTGAATAAGAACACATAGTATATCTTTCTTTTTGCATAGAGTGCATATGTGATAATGTTGTGAGTGTAAAACAATTGCCACAGGAGATAAGTTTGTATGAAAAGATGATGGTAAAATTTAAGAGATAGATAGAAGACTTTGTTGTTGTTGTTTAGTAATAGGTGAGTTAGGTAATTTGTTAATAATATTGTTGAAGTGATTTTTGGAAATCACTGTAGTTGGGGAGATATCTATTGCACTTGAGCTAGAAGATTGATGAGGAGATGTAGTATATATGATTTTGTAATGTTTGGAGGTAAAGTTAATGTAGTATTTGTTACAGAGACAAGTAGATAGCATAGGTTGAATTGGTATTTTAAAGTAGTATTGTTGCTTATTGAGTTCGCATTTTGTAGGATTTACATCTTTAGTAAAATACATAAAGTAAGTGGATTAGTTTCTTTGGTTCCAATACCAAAACGATTAGGATATTTATTATAATAATAGTCTAAATCATGAGAATCTGGTTCATCAGTGATTAAGGTAGGCATTTTGGCTTGATATTATTATGATATTATTGAAGAGAGTAATGACAGCTTCGAAAAAAGTAATTTTTAGTTCATGTAATATTGTACACTTTGTATTACCTTTTGTGGCTAGTGTGACTGTGGCTGGTGTAGCTGGTAGCTGGTGTGGCTTGTGGTACAATGTGAGGCTTGTGTAACTTCTGCTAAAAATAGAAAAAGTATGTACAAGATTGTGTAATTTTAGAATAAGTACAAATTTGTAATTATTTGTTTTGTATTAATTAATTAAGAACTAAAAGAGAAATAGTTAGAAAATGGTGGTTAGTTGAGTGAATCACTAAAAAATGGTATTGTAAAACGTGTTTGAGGTCCGGATTTGGAGGGGGTAAAGAGAAAAGAACAAATTTTTAGAAAATTTTTAGAAAATTAGCCGTTTGAAGTTTTTAGCTCATAAAATGACTAATTTTTGACCGTTTTTGATGAAATTTATATCAAAATGAAGCCAGAGGTGAGCTGGACAACTTTGTCTTAGAGCACAAGACAAGTTTCCTTGGCTAAATTTGAGTAAAAGTGATTTTAAAGTGTTTTAACAAATAGTTATTTAATTTATTTAATATTTAAGCTAGCAATATAAAATTTTGTATGTATATATAAAATATAATAAAGAACAGTTTTATTTGGTTTAAAAAATGTATTTAATTATAAATTGTTAAAGAAAATTAAATTTTCTTTAGCAGAATTTTGGTACAAATGATTGTCGAAAAGAGTTAGCAATTTGTCTCTCTTTTTATTTTATTTAATTTTATATTTTTACTTATGTTTTATATATTTTTTTTATTTATTTTTATTATTTTCATTTGTATTTATTACTTTTATTTATTATTTTTTTGTTTTTTTTTTTGGTATTTTCTTTTATTGTTCTCATTGTTTTTTTTTAACTTTTTTCTTTTTGCTTACTTTTTTTTTATATTTTTTTTTTACTTTTTACATTTTTATTACTTTCTTTTACTTTTGTTTTTTTTAACTTTATTATTTATTTTTTTTTTTTTTGAACTTTGGCGACAATGCCAGTTGGTTTTTATTAGCTTAATTTGATATAGTACAAATTTATAGTTACATTTTAGGATCGATTATTACTAGTACTATATACTATCTAATTTAACACTACTGACTTCATCCGGTTACCCTTATGGCACCTAAGTGCATGTCCGCCACATGCCTGCATGCAGTTATCTTGGCAACCACTTGTGGTCATGGCACACATTAAACCGCTACACAGACAAGGATACCTACCAAACTTAATGCGGCATCTCAAATGCCAGGGGTACTGTTTTCTGTAAATCGTACCCATATGTCTCACTCACATGTTTTACCTAGTCTTGTTTCTTCTGCCTTCTAATCTAACTATATCTAATATTACCTTGTTCCTCACATTTCCTATCTTTTTGTCACTATATAACTCCCAAATTGGTCCTACTCAGGTATGTCTAATCCTTATGATCTTTCCATCTTTGGTTTGCCTGTTATTGATTCCTCTAAGATGTTCCGACAATGGTTCAGGATCTACAAAGAACCCATATCTCAAGCCAGATTTGCTGCTGTCATTGGTCTTTTGACCAATCTGTATCTCAAGCCAAACCTGCTGCTGCTGTTCCTGCAGATGCCCAGGTCTTAATATCATACAGTAACTCAATGCTACATTTAACCTCTAACAAGGTGCTTTCTTTTATGATAGAGACTGGGACTTGTTGCACTTACAAATAGGACAATTCTGGTTATACCTAGAGAGTTCCTCTGACCTTAGTGATACCATACTACTATATATTGCAAGTTCTCAGCTTATTCAACAATATCTGCAGAATAATTCTGGTTATGCCTAGGGAGTTACACTGACCCCAATGATGCCATACTACCTTGCAGATCTTATCTCACATTGGTTGTTGATCACAAGTCTTGTTTGTCATAGACTTCCATATAGGTACGACCAGAACCCGATTTGGTACTTTTACATTGCACAAGAAGGTTATATGCCTACCTCCAAGATCTTCCCTTTTATAATTAGATTATTCAGCTGTGCCAGAGGTGCTTCCAATTTTGGTTAGACCAATCCTTTATCACAGTCCATCTTCGTGTTCACTGCTTCTCTCACTATTCCAGTCTTGATTACTTGTCAAACTACTTTTCCAATCAAATTCTCTTCTTGGATTCCAATTAAGACTTATTTGTACAATTCGTTGATTATCCTTCCAAGTAAGTACCCCACAAGTTGGGTGCAGAGATGTTGGTACTGCCTATATTGGGAGGTATAAGGATGTTGATGTTGCCCTAGCCTAAAGGACTTACATGCGCAATCTTTTCATAACTGTAACCTTCTGTAACAACCACTTGTTACGCATAATGTCTGCATTCCACGATTAGGTCTCCTTTTGGGAATTCCTATTTCCATCATTGTACTGCATTTGGACTTAACCACAGAGCTTTATATTCAATTACAGGCTCCTTATTAGGTTACAGAAGCTAAAATCTTTCAATTTTGCCTCCAGTCGGACTTGAACTGTTGACCTTGACTGTGGAGAGTATGGGAGCTTAACCGCTAAGCTATGGGACCCACACCCTTAACTTTATTATTTTATTGTTTTTGTTTTTTATTTATTCTTTTAACTTTTTTTTATTTATTTTTATTTTTATTTTTCTCATTATTATTTTTTTACTATTTTTCCTATCTTTATTTATTCTTTTTATACTTTATTTTTTTTTACTATTTTTTTTAATTCTTTTCTTTACTTTTGACTTTTAATTTTATTTTTATTTTTTTTCATTTTTTTATGCATTTTTTATATTTTTATTTTTTTTCATTATCTTTATTCTTTTTTATTTTTTTTTATTTATTTTTTTTTAAAATAACCTCTTAGGTCTTTTGACTTTATTTAATAATGATAAATGTAGTTTAGTGAATCATTACAGAAAGAGTGTACAATTGGCTACATGTGTAACTTTTTTATATTACCTATTTAAGGAGTTTACTCAAAGGTTCTCTACCAATTACTATACCTAACACTTCTGCTTAGGTATTTTATTTTAAATCTTCTAAACCTGCAAATCTGTTAACTTTACTGAGTCATACCTGATGTCCAAATTATTATCTTAACCTTAGGACTAATTTATATTCAAAGTAAACCCTCTAGAGCCTTCTGTACATATTTTTATAGCTGATTTAAGTATTACTATAGCAGAACTAACATTTGCAATCAGGGCTTAATTATTAAACTGTTATGCTTTTGTAGAGTTCACTTAGATCCTAGCATCTACTTTATAGCATAATCCTGGTACTTTAGTATATTTCTGCCTTTTTATCTGCCTTTTTACTAAACTTCCAATTCAGATAGCCTATATAAAATTATGATCAGTCTATTAGTATATCAGGTTAGTCTGATATTCTTTTTCTCTAACTTATTTTAGCAACCTAATTAGTAGTACTTCTGAGACTCTTAATCTGAAGATTCTTGCCCATCTGACTACTACAACTGAGTACTACAATCTTGATATCTGTTTTTTCAAGCTAGCCCTTATAGTAGAGCCATCAAGATCCAGCTATCTCTCTACTTAAGTTTTTTCAAATGGACTTCTTGTTACTCAATTTCAATAGATTTACATAATCACAATAACTTATTTAGTTTTTGCATTGCCTAATTGCTGGTTTGCATTTCTTTGTATAACTATAGACTTTGTTCCAAAGAACAATATTACATAAATATTATATGAATGCCCTATGACCTGCCAGTCATGCTGATGCAACTACCATTACAGATATTCTAACTCAATTGTTAGTAACAGTTGTCATAATATGAATATTATATAGATAATTATTCAAATTTTTACTATCGATAAGATTTGAACATTCAACCTACTACTTAAAGGATTAACAACCTAACTACTTCACTAGGTTACTACATCCCTCTCTTTATCTTTTTTATTATCTTTATTCTTTTCAATTTTATTTATTTTATTTATTTTTTTTAACTTAAGCAGTTATACTAGTATTTACAGGTTAAATAAATAAATAAAGAGTGAATAATAGATAAATAACAGAAAAAAAATCTGCTATTATTTTACCTTATATCTGCCAAATAATGGCAGCATAACAGCAAAATAACAGTAAAATAACAGAAAGTTTGTTAATATGAGTAATATAATAGTAACATAATAGCAAAATAATAGAACAGTTCTATTATTTTACTTTTAGTTACAAAGACTAAAAGTAAAATAATAGAACTATTCTATTATTTTGCTATTATGTTACTATTATGTTACTCATATTGACAAACCTTCTGTTAGTTTACTATTATTTTGCTATTATGCTGCTATTATGCTACTATTATTTGGCAGATATAGAGTAGAATAATAGCAGATTTTTTTCCTATTATTTACCTATTATTTATTTTTTATTCATTCATTTGACCTGTAACTTTATTAGAATTCTTGAAATTATACAAAATTTTTTTAATACTTAAGTCTAGCATTATCTAGTCACCTTATTAATATCTAAGTATAATTTGCTATACTATCTCAAACAGAGATAAACTGTTCATCTGATTGCTACTCTACAATAAGATATTATGATATTTTTTTATAAGAAAGCAAAAATACAAAAAAAAATTATATATATAAAAAAACAAAGGTATAGAAGTAAATAATAAAAGATACAAAATAAAAATTAAAAAAAAAAAGATAAATAAAAAAAATATATATATATAAAATTTGCAATTTACAAAAAATTAGACAGTCATAATTTTAAGCTTATATTAGATATAAAACTTGCAATTCACAGATATTAGACAATTACAATTATAAGCTTATGCTAGGCTTTTAATAATTATAAACTATACTAAATAGAAATTACTCTACTATTTTTTTATTTATTTAGATTATTTAACAAAAAATAAAAAAATAAAAAAATTGGTATTTTATTATAATAGGTTGGCATAGAATACTAGTTAGTTTAAAGACAGTATTTAACAAATTTTTAGCAGCTTAAAACATATATATAGTTGTGTTTATATTATTGTATTATTTCTAATTTATATTATTAATAATCTTATTTAAAAAATAAACACAGCTAACTATTTTGCTAATTTTACATATCAATCTTTAGAAAAAAGTAAACTAAATCATTCACTTTTACAAAATTTTTTTCAAAAAAAATGAAAATATTAGGTGAACCAACTTTTTAGCTTTTGTGAGTTTTTAATCTATATGGATGTTTCTTATTCTTTAATCTGTAGATCATTGCAGGCAAATTTGCTTGCTAAATTTCTAATATTTCAAGCCTCATCTAAAATTTTAAAATATGTAATGATTCACAAATAAATTATATTTTTAAATAGTTTATGTTTCGAATTTTATATCGGTAATTTGTTTTTTTCCCTTTAACGATGCCTAATATTAATGTTAGTTTAGACTAAATTGGTAAAGTTTTTGTAAATTTTAAAGAATTTTTTAAAAATTCTTATTAAACATACTAATTTTTTTAGTACTGACTTACACTATGTGTTTATTAAAGTAATTCTCTTGCATAGCTTATTCTCTATGATCTTTATTATTGCAACATTCAAATTTAGTCAGTGTTCTGGTAAATTATTACTGATTTTGAACAATGTTTCATACTTAATATTGAGGTACTGTACATATAGGCTAGGTGCTAAGAAAAGGAACAAAATTAACATTTTTTTCAAAAGCTGTTTTTTTATATAAATCAATTTAAAATAAGATTAAGATCATTTTTCACTTAAAACTTAAAAATAGTTGTGTTAATAAAATTTTGTAATATAGCTTCTTAAAGTTTGCATTTTTTTATGATTTATTATAATTTACAATATACAAATTGATTTTTTAAAGATCTTTTTTTTTGTCAATTTTGTCTCTTTTCTCAGCACCTAGCCCATATGATCTACTAATGATAAACTAAGTACTTTAAACTTTCAGGATACAAAAAAAATACTTTAAACGTACAAATACCATTTACTCACGTTCTTTACTTTTGACTTCTAAGTTCATCTTAAATTTCATGTTCCTCCAGGTAATTGCAATTATTGATCAAAACTGGTTTTGAACATTTAACTTTTAAAAAGGTTACTTCTTGAATTTTAGTGGATCACCTTAGAGTAAATGGTCATGATAAAGTTAGTCATAACTTGTAAGAACCATTTCAAGGGCAAACCTTTCTAGTGTACAGTTATGATAAATGTCAAACAAAAGCTAGAAAATATACAAGACATCAGGGTAGCTTTGTGTCTCAATCGCTTATGATCTTTTATAATTTTTTCAATTTTTGCTTCAAAAAACTTCTAACCTTTTTACTTTTTTTTTTATTTTTTGTTTTTTACTTTTTTCTTTGCAATTGGGCAGAGGAAATGAAAATTCTAAAGATATTAAAGAAATAGTGTGTTTTAATGAAAATATTTACATAGTTTCTAAAGAATTTATTTTGATTCAACAGTGCAGAAGTATTTGAGAATAGTGGATATATATCTCTGTTTCATTCTCGATAAATGAGTACTGCTAGATGAAAACCTAAAAGTAAATATTTAAGTTTTCACTGTAGCGAGCTTACAGAGCTCTCATAATTTCAGTAATACAGGAGTGAAACATGTTAAATTATGTAATGTCACAATTCTTTTGGGAATAAACTCACTACAGTGAAAGTTTAAATATTCACTTCCAGGTTTTCACTCTGTAGCATTCAAATGATCTAAGATTATTTTGCTGTGATATTTATTTATTTTTATTTCTTTTTTTTTGGTTTTTTTAAGATCTTTTGTTTAATTCTTAACTCTTAGTTTATATTTTTAGGAATGATAATGACAAGGTCAATAAGAGATCCAGATAACAGGAGGGAACATACCCAATCCAAAGTGAATTGGTGTTATCAATTAAAACTAAAATAAATAATTTTAGTTTTAATTGATCACACTGTGTATGGGATTCACTTTGGATCAGTATGTTCCCTTCTGTTGATCCAGATGAAGAAGAGGAGATACAATAAAAAATTGAATTCTTACAGTGAACTTGTAAATGTGAAATATTCTAGATGTCATAACTTATATTAGAGTAGTAGTTGGGAACTGGATTCTACAAATGGTAGCCATAGCCCTTATCTATTGGATGAATGACACTGAAGTTAAACAACAGTAGTTCTAAGTTAGAAATGTCATCTAATAACTTTGATCATAGCAATAATGATGCATTTATGACAAATGATGCTTGGAAGCCAAAATTCACAATCAATGGATTACCTATGCTATATCTAATACTGTACTGCACCTTTAATAAATCACAATTTTTCTTTAAATGTATGATTTTATAAAGCAATATATATAGATACTAGGTTTTTTTTAATTCTTTATACTGCAATTTATATCATATACATGAATATTTTGAAATTACTAACTAGATCAAGGTTATATCAAGTTTGATTACACAATATCATATACTTATTATGAAGATTTAGAAGGCCTCAAAAAAAAAAAATTTAATTAGCAATCCACATATGAGGATGTCTATAGCAAACAAGGCTTAGGGACTATATAATATATAGTTCCGAAGCCTTGTTTTGCTATGGGCATCTCTATATAAAGTATAGTATTTCCATCTTAAATTTTGAGTTGAATACTATAAATTCATATATGCTTCAATCTCAACTGCCAACAATGCTTATAAAATGCTTTAAATGCATGCTTTTTATAAATTCACATTTATAATCCATTCCAAAGGGTATATAAAAGTTTATAATCACTGATAAAAGTTAAAAATTTCACTATATTGAATGGCATAATTTGAATGCCACTTTTTAACTTTCACTAGTATACATTTCCAAATATAAATACTTTGATGATCAAGGTAGGGCAATCGGACAAGTAGTTTGTTTAATGAAATTTAAATTTCTAAAATTGTCAAATTTTTTTTTTTTGAAACAAGATACTTTTGTTCAGAGTCAAGCAAACCAAATAATTAGGACAGTATATACTGCCAATTTTTGCTCTATATGTATTAATAGATCAATAAATACTAGACAAATTTATATGTCTGGTAAAATTCACTAGACATAGAAGGCTGCTCAACCCTGTTGATGATTAATTTAAAATGCTGGCATAGTTTAAATTTTTATTGTGGTATCCAAAATAATGTATCGTATTAAATTACTATATATAAAATTTTTGCAGAACAGAAAATCGGCCTGTTTAAATTTGAATGTGCAGACAAGCTTTAGACATTGGCTGCAAATTTATTTAAGATCAACTATCAATGTCAATTGAAAAAATAACAAGAAATATTTTCATGATCATATGGGCACTGTTCAATAGAAAAGAAGGAAATTTCTGGCCAAATTGACCAGATTTAAAAAGAAATTTTCTTTTTCTTTTTTCTATTGCTGTAATATGTTGCGTATGAATGAACCAAAAATTTCTAAATTATGTTCCTGATGCTATTTACCCATTTTGCATGTGCATCAAAAAAGTAATTTTTGTAGTATAGCGCATCAAAAAGATAACTTTTGCAAAATCATGTTACAAGACAGATGAATTGTTTTGCAGGCAAATTTGTCTGCAAATTTGATGTTACAGACAGATGAATTGTTTTGTAGACAAATTTGCCTGCTAAATTATATGAATTTGGTGTTACAAGACAGATGATTTGTTTTGCAAGCAAATTTGCTTGCTAAATTATGTGAATTTGGTGTTACAAGACAGACAAATTGTTTACAGACAAATTTGCTTGCAAAATCATATGAATTTGGTGTTACAAAACAGATGAATTGTTTTGCAGGCAAATTTGTCTGCAAATTTGGTGTTACAGACAGATGAATTGTTTTGCAGACAAATTTGCCTGCTAAATTATATGAATTTGGTGTTACAAAACAGATGATTTGTTTTGCAAGCAAATTTGCTTGCTAAATTATGTGAATTTGGTGTTACAAGACAGACAAATTGTTTACAGACAAATTTGCCTGCAAAATCATGTGAATTTGGTGTTGCAAAACAGATGAATTGTTTTGCAGGCAAATTTGCCTGCTAAATCATATGAATTTGGTGTTACAAGATAGATGATTTGTGTATCCTTATAAACAGGAGGAACTGTTGATGTTACACTAATGATTTTTCACCTGGTATGCATCATAATTTAAGCTGTAAGGTTTTAGTCAGCTGGCTAAGCCAGCTGACTAAAATATTGGCTAATTGGCTAGCTAACAGCTAAAAAATATCATACTTCTAGAAAATTTTAATAAACTTTCTGCTCAATTTCATAATCCTTTTCAGAATTTACCGAAATCCAACTATATACTAAATCATATGATCTTTAGCCGCATTAGCCAGCCAATCATATTATATTGGCTGGCTAAGTTGGCTAAGCTGGCTTAGTCATGGCTGCTATAGCCAGCTTAAATCACTAGGTGTGCAATATATAAAAAAATCATTTTACAATACCAGATCATTCTGCTAGTACATGTTATGATTATAATCTCACACCATTTTATTATAATAAAAATAGTGTAGGATTATAATCATAACATGTACTAGAAGAATGATCTGGTATTGTAAAATGATTTTTTTATATATTGCACACTGGGTGAAAAATCATTAGTGTAACATCAATGGTTCCTCCTATTATCATGTCAAGTGAAAATTAACCTCTGATCTTAAAATTTTAGGTCCAGCACCAACAAAAGTAAAAATTCTTAAATAGAGTCAAATTTTATTATGCTAACCAACTTCTGACTTCTAATTAAAATGTTTAGAATTAAAATTTACATATAGCACTTGCTCTTCTGTATCAGATATAGATAGAATACTTGAGGTTAATAATCCATTCAAAAAATAAATAAATTTTAAAATATTTAATAAAACTCCACCTGCATATTTACATCTTAAAAGTAATTATTTCCAATTCATCAAAGTCATGCCTCTGGCAAGTTGCCTATTTGTATTATTTTCTTATTTTACTATATAAAGTATATACAATACAATTCACTCTATAGCAGTATTAAGATACTATAGCATTACAATATTGTAACATTGTGGCATTACAGTACTAATATTTATGGCAATTAAACACTTAATTAAAAACTTTGTATATTTTCTTACAAATATATCCATGAATTTTCTAACACTCTGTGCTTCTTAGCTCAGCTCTGTTATAGCACAAGAGCAAGAAAATATATTATAAAATGTCTTCACTTTGTGATATTGTAAATCTCACATTTTTTTACTAAAAATGGATAATGTTATTAGCCAGTAAGAGTGGTAAATGCAATAATAACAAAACTATGTTTTACCAAATCAAACTCACTGTACAGTATAAGTGCATTATTATTATATCAATGAGTCATGTAACAGAATTTTGTTGATAAAGATTTCTGACTAATTTTCTATTCTTTAACCAAATCATCAGCTTGGTTGAATAAGGCTAATTCATATATATTAAATTGAAACTTTTTTCTTTAATATCCTAGATTTAAGCTCTATCAAAAGTTGTAAGTTTCTGATTGACATACTGTTTATTGTTATTTTTTATTTTTCTGCCTGAATTCATCGATTTATATGATAAGGATTTGATTATTTCTTTAAAATCTGATCACTACAGTATTCTGTTCATTAATTGTCTATAATATGATATTGCCTGAATATCTATTTAACGAAATCAAAATTTTCTAATATTAACCAATAAAATTAGTGATGTTAAATTGTGAATCCAGTCCAGTCTGATCCTATGATCCAAAAAGACAGTCCTGGACACGGTTCTTAAATCAATACATTTTATAGAACATAGATTCTGTATTAGATCTTGAATTGAATCTATTGAATAAGTTCATCTAATCAAATTAATTTCATATTGTTATAATAATTTAATTCAGGATCTAAACTTGAGAATTATAGTCCCTGCTTAATTGTTTTGCTGCTTATAAGTTTGTAAAAGTACTAAGTTAATTGTTCTTACACACAAGTTTGCTTACAATTTAACATTTCAAATCAAAAGATGAATTTCATTAATGAATCAGAAATTAATGGTGTTTATATTTGTTTTTTCGATCAGAACCATGATGTAGATAATGAAGATACTGAGATTGATTATGAAATTAATTCAAAAAGTAAAAAAAAAATTGAATCTATATCTACACTTACATCTACATTTATACCTTTTCAATATAAATATCTGCTGCATAAAGCCTCTGTTTCATTGCCTTCTACTGATTTAGAATCTAATAATCCTTCAATATTTTATATTTATTCAAAATTTTTTTCTGCCCAATTAATAGAAACCATTGTACAAAACACTAACATCTATGCTTATGCTCAAATTATGAAAACAAAAATACCAATACAGGTTGTAAATGGGACCCATTAACTGTTTCAGAATTTAAGATCTGAGTTGCATTAGTAATATATATAGGGATTTTTAAATTCTCAGCTGTTCACGATTATTGGAATAAGAATATATTTTATCTCTCACATGAAATAACAAATTTCATAACCTTGTTACAATTTCAACAGATAAGTATTTTTATAATTATTTTTTATAAATAGTATGTTCTAGTATATTTATTAAAAAATTTTATTTTATTTTATATAAAATATTAAGCGATATATTTATATATCCGATTGTACTAGACAGAAAACCAATAATATGTTTGCAAAATTAGAACCACTAGCATCTTACATTTATAATGTTTTACAAAAACTCTATATTCCTGCAGCGAATATTGCTGTGGATGAGATGATCGCACACTTTTCAGGGAGAAGCACCCATACATTTTAAATTAAAAACAAGCCAACATCTAAAAGCTATCGAATTTTATCATTATGCAAGTCCAGATATATATATTTGTTTATGTTTACATCAAGAATAGAATCTTTACATATTGATCCAATTCTTAATGTTAACAAAATAGGTGCAGAAGTGTATAATCTTGTGAAACAACTTCCAGCACAAAATGCATTTAACATTTTTATAGATAATTATTTTTCAAGTGTTAATTTGTTCAATTTTCTTCGAGAAAAGGAATATGGTGCATGTGGCACTGTATGTACCAATACAGCAAATTTTCCTGTTACTTTAAAAAAAAAAAAAGAAAAAAAAAATCTGGAGTGGGATTTTCTAAAAGGTGTAGTAGTTAATAATGTACTAGCACTATTATGGATTGACAACAGACCTGTCACTATGCTTACTAGAATTTATGTGATTGAAAGAGATAATAACAGAATTAAAGAAAATGAAGATGATCAAGAGAGACAAATATAAATAGTCAAAAAATAAGAATGGTATTTGGAGGTTTATCTCGCAAGAGTTTGCCAATTCCAAAAGTAGTAAATAATTATAACATTTACATAGGTGCTGTAGATATTGCAGATCAACTCCGTAGCTATTATTCGACTTAGTTAATAGTCCGTAAAATGTGGATGCCTCTCTTTTTCTGGCTGTTAGACATGGCTCTTGTAAATTCATATATTATAAGCAAAAGTTTAGCTTTATGTAATGAACTCAAAACCTTCAAGTTAGAATTAGTTCGAATTCTAATCAAGGATGCAGCAGTTAATCCTCTCAAATGTACAATGCGAAGTGAAGAACAAAACCTGCCTGAGAAAAAAGCTGAAAATAAGAAAGTCTGAGTTTTTGAAAATTTTAAATTACCATTAAGCCGATTTGTTGGCAATGATCATTTTTCAGAATATAAAGAAAGGAGAGCTTGTCTGTGGTGTTGGTATTTGCAAAAAAAAATGATGAACTGGCTTTACAGAATCTACCTCAATCTCATTTATGGTGTAGTAAATATGATGTTGCACTGTGTTATAACAAAGAACGCTCATGTTTTAGGGATTTTCATACTCTTAAAGATTAAATTTACTCTTCAACTGCTGTATCAATTACAATTAATAACATAGATCATTAACAATACTATAATGTAAATCTTTGAAACAAACCTTAATTATAATCAGAATAAATTTAAATTAAAGCCAATATTTTGCAAAAACACTACCTGACTTTTGGAATAAAACTTGGACCAGAAGAAGCATTAGCAGAAGCATTTTTTTTTTTGGATTTTAGCATTAACAAACTTGGATCAAAGAGTGAAATACACTTTACAAGAATACCACTCTAATTGCATTGAATTTTTATAGAAATTAAAGAAGAAAAACACTGATAGAGGTACTTCATAAAAACACTATTGGCTTCTTTGGGTTTTAGTTGGAATAAACTTGAATCAGTGAAGGAAACATTAACAGAAATATCACTTTGACTTTAAATCTTGATCAGAGATTATTGGAATAGTTTTAAAAACACAAAAATTGAATCAAAATTTAAGCTGATTCTAAAAACACATAAATTGAATCAAAATTTTAAATTTACTTAAATCATTAAAGAATTTCGAACTAACTTAAAGTTGATTTAGAACTTACTTAGCACATATTCAATTTTAAAATTAAAAGCATTTTAAATAGCAATACATGTTACTCTTGATATAACGTAATACCTCGGGCACATAGTGAGGAATTTTTTAAAATCCACTTTATCGTAAGTTTTATTAGTAAATTCATTATATCAAGCAGTATTTATTATGATGTAAATTTGAATCTTGATCCACTATATCAAGATTTTACTTAGTCTCTGTTGTATTAATAGTCCATTATATCGAGAGTGACATGTACATCACAAAGTCATTTATTCTAGTTATATATATAAGCATGATTATTGGGATAACAGTTACTTCCATGAGGCAAATTTGCTTTTTATATTTGTAACAATTTATATAGCCTATTTGTGACACTAATTGTAAAGTTTTTCGCACACTTACAACTTTTTGAAGGAATATTATCCAATTCATTGGCCTTTAAAAAAATTTTAGCACATGTTACAAATATAATCATAGTCTCAGTTTGTCATTAAAATTAGACTAAGAAATTTATTAATAATGATTAGTTTGCCGAGGCTGATTGAAAATTTCAATTCTTTAACAAATGATTGTGTTGCTCAGAAATCTACAAATACATATTAAATTTGTTTTTTAATTATATATAGCATCCTATAGAGCAATATTTTTTATGTTTTAAAACACCTTAACATAAACTACAAACTATGTCATACATTCTGTTGCATTCTGGATATCATAAGCTGAATGTTTTTTTGATCAATAATCTTTGGCAATTCCAATAGTTGTATTTAATACATAAATTATAACCTCTTAGTATAATAAAATAAGGTTTTACAATGTTGATTGACAGATTTGCAATCGAGAAATTAGTAAACTTTCCAATTGCATTGCGAATAAGAATTTCAATTTCATTTTTTTTTTATAAATAAAATTATTTTTATTAATTTGACAATGATTAATTAATTCTAAATCTATTTATTAAGTGGAATTTGAATTTTCTATCAACAGAGTCAATTTAGAATTCTATTGCAACACATGTTGATTCGGAATTCACAAATATTCGATTTCGACATACAACAAACTTATGGAGCCTTGCCTTATATATCACCAGAAGTTATAGAGGGGCTATTTATATAAAGAACTAACACTTATGACTGGAAAAATCATAATGAAATATAAATCAGATGAGCAATAAATATTTGCAACAGGATAAAACATTCTACCAAAAAATTTGTATATATTGGTACAGTTTTAAATAATTATCAGCTCAACCCCTATTCACAGCCTATATTTTTTCATTGTCATGATTGCAATATAAAGTACTCTATAATAAGAAAATTATTATTAAAGACACAAAAAACAAATAAATAATAATACAGAATATATAGAAGGATTAACGTTCCATAATTCTACCACACTGTCTAGCCTCATGCCATGTTAAGTGTTGCTATTAAAAAACAAAATATTAAGTTATTCTAACCTACATCAATTCAAGTTTATGTTGAATAAGGTCTTGACTAATACTGTAATAAAAAGATAATATGTCTAACATTTTATTTCAAATTCAAAATTTGTCATATATACAAGAATATTAATAATAGAAAGTACAAAGTAATATTTATTTACATCACTCTATTTTCTTTTTCGATTCTACTGCTAATTTCATATTTCAATGAAAGTTAGATCTATGAAAAGAAAGTATTAGTTGTTCTTAAGAAGAAAAAAAATTAATCACAAGACAAAAAAAAGAGAATTTGTAAATTTATTTACTGTTAAACACATCCTGTTCTTCTCACAATTCTTCTTTTCTTGAAAATCATAATCTTAAAGATGAACTGCAAAAAGAAGATGAAATTCCAAAGAACCATTTAAAGTCATGAACACCTAAGCCTAAAAGAATATAGAACATTAGTAAGATGAAATTTGAATATAAGAGACCGAAAGAAGTAAAAAACCAGCTAACTTATAATAATCCTTGCAGATTCACTAACCTTTTTATGTTAAAAAGAAATTTTAGAATTAGCATACCAAAGAAATAATTAAATAATAAGTAAAAGCAAGGAATTAACAAAGACAAAGCAAGATGTGAAAAATATTTATCGTAGAGTGCTGTATTCAGCACCTAGGGCATAAATCCAAAATGCCTGATTTACTGTATAAAAAGATGAGTACATTTCAAGAGAGCTAATTTTTAGGCAAAGGTTCATTTTATTAGACAGGTACAAGCTCAGATCACGAGAATGTTATTGTTTCATAACCTGCACTTCGAAATTTTAAATCATTAATTATAATACAAATATGTATGCAACAATAAAACTTTGTAATGCTTATGTATCATATGGCCCACTAATATCAAATATACAGATATTTTGTTATATATGATATTAGCTAATGATTAGTTAAAATTTAGGTAGTTAATAATACAAAATCTAAACCAAGAATTTAAAACATTATTGTTTTAAAAATTTTTTAATAAACTTAAAAAATTTTTTAACAAAATTACAAAACATATATTGAATTTTATTTTTTTTTTTTTTAACTATCCCCGATGTATTACATCGTGGGGCGCGTGTGGCGCTCTAATTTTCTTTATTAACT
>CAJVQA010005095.1:0-16637 GCA_910591915.1 Cetraspora pellucida | reverse complement strand
GGTTGGCCCGATATCCTTTTTCTCCGGTTCGTTCTGGTGGCCTAGTTGGTGGTACCTCTGGGACCCCAACCCAGAGGTTCTTGCCCATCTGGCTACTACAACCAGGTACTATGACCTTGGTATCTGTTTTCCCAGGCTAGCCTTTACAATAGGGCCATCGAAGATCCAACTACCTCTCTACTCAGGTTTTTCTAAATGGACTTCTTGTTACCCAATTTCAACAGATTTATACAGCCACAAGGACTTATTTAGTGTTTGCACCACCCGATTTATCAGTTTGCATTTCTCTGTGTAACAGGTTATACAGATGCCCCATGACCTGCTAGTTATGCTGATGTGACCACCATTACAGGTATCCTAACCCAATCATTAGTAACAGTTACCATAATACAAATATTACATAGGTGATTATCCAAATTTTTCGCTGTCGATGGGATTTGAACATCCAACCTACCACTTGGAGGGTTGACAACCTGACTACTTCACTAGATCACTACACCTCAAATATTGTTTATATTATTTAAACAAATATTAGTTATTTTAATGTTTTATTCTAAACTATTTAAAAGTTTGTACAATTTTGCAATTCATTTTAAAAAGTAATTTGTTTTTTCAATATTTAATTTGATTTAATTTGTGATTCATATGCAAATCAGTGAAAATTATTAAGATCACACAGAGAAAAATTTCATGAATTAATAAGAAAAAGCTAGTAATTGATCTTTTTTAACAATTAAGTAACATTAGAAAAACATGACTTTTGTTATTATATTACATAACAGAAACTGTGATATAATGCCAAAAAAATTTTTTTTAACTTGTATATTATATTTTATTGTGAGTTTTACTAGTTATTGAGCTTCAAAGTCAAATTCCTGACAAAAAAACTATATACAAAATTATAATTTTAAAATATTATATTTTAAAATTTTATTATTTTAGCTAATTTGATTTCCTTGTTGCAGCCTCTTGCTTGTGTTCTCATACATAATGACCAATCCAGTTTTGAATTATAGCACTTTAAGTACTTTATCTACTTTAATTTTACCTTTTTGTGCATATTGAACAAGTTTATTGTACATATCTTGTACCATATATCTATCACTTTTATTTATATTTTCTGCTAAGAAATACCCTTCTAATAGTACTCTAATTTCAGGTAATATTCACTTTTCTGTGCCCTTTTATCCAAACTTTTGATTTGTCTTAAGAGCCTAATCTGAATTTAGAAAAAACTTGTTTATTTCAAAAATATGACGATTCTCTTTATTAAATATACTATTTGTTTAGTTATGAGCTATAGAAAACAATAGTTCAATTATTTATTATATTCAAAATCATGTCGATAATAATATACATATTTTTGTTTTCATATCTTTTGCCAATTGATTTTCTAGTAAATTTATCAATTAATCTTTATTTTCTTTATTATCGAACTTAAAGTTTCATTTTTCTAATTCTTTCACTAGACTTTTTCTTGTAAGACAATTCAAAATAAGATCTTGACAATAAAAAAGCCTAGTTATTACTGAATATAATAAATTTGAACAGTATTAAGAACATATGTAATGAATTTGGCATTAGCATTTTCTATTCTGATAAAGGTGTAGTATATGTCAATACTTGTGATATAAGCTTATGAATATTTTTTTTGTGAAATTTATCTAATTTTGCTATAATAAAAATTTTCCATTCACTTATATCAGAAATATCTTGTGCTTTAATATATCTAGAAAATTTACTTATTGTTGGCCATTGTTACTCAAACTAGTTAGAATTTTTAGGTAATATATTATTATCATTACCTTTGTCCTAAATAGGATTTAGATTTGCAAAAGAAGTTTTTTTAATTCCTTTGATTGCATTCTTAATATTCTGTCCTATTATTACATCAAAGCCTAAATGAATATATTGATTGATTGTATATAATATCTAATTTATTGTAATAAAAAATAAAAATAAAAGTCAATATATGAGTGTAAGTAATATGAATAATTTACTAGGAGTTGTTATATCTATGCATTATGTAAATCAATTGTAGTTTTTGCTTCTTCTGCTTCCAAAAAGATTCATCTGCTTATATTAATTCCATACTATTCTGCCAATATCTCATTATCATTATTAGATTAGCATTATGGTAATGACTCCTGTTATCTGACATTATTATCACTAATTCAGGTTTTGGATCTAATGTTTTAATTACTGCATGAAGTGAAAATGCTGTAAACCATAAATCTTAATGTGAATCGATAGACCAATGATCAAATGCTTGAATTCATAATTTTGTTAAGTTGGATTATGTAGTATATACAAGAACTAAGTAAAGAGATCAGCCTTTTTTGCCAAACCAATCTTGTTTAGTTTTACATGCTGTTTTAGATAGTATTTTCATTTTGTAGTCAACTAGTATTAAAGCAGTTTTTTCATTTAGATTTAACAAGTTTGCATTCAATTAAACATCCAAATACATTTTTCTTGTTTAATGAACCAAGTAATAAAGCAAATGATCATACAAATTATCCAACTCTTCATAAATTGAAACACTAATATTATTACATAATATATCAAAAAATTAAAAAAAAGTATAACAGTTATTACAAGTTTGAATATGAGGTTCATTGCACTGTTTGAATACATATAAAAGACAATGATTAATACAAATATTATAGAATATCATTTCTTATGAAGTAATATGAAAATGTTGTTCATAATCCTATTTGAGAAAATGCTTCAATTTTTCACATTCTAATAATAATTGTCTTTATAATAACAAATATGATATGTATTAGCTATTATCTATAATATAATATTTATTTTAATATCCTATTATTATAATTTTCTACGAGATCATATCATGACTGAGAATCTTCTATAGAAAGGTTCCCAGTCACAAATAATTATATAAAAAATTATAATAAAGATAGACATAAATTTATACAGAATATTTCTGATCAGAATGCATCAAAATTCTGATCAACAGGATCAAAAATAATCAAATTGCTCAGAATTACTAAATTTTTACTAATGAAATCATAGCTGTTTATTAAGTAAAAAGTGCATAGCTAATAATTTTGTTATAAAATCTACAAACTACTAAGGCTAAATGCCAACCTAAATCCAACCAGAAATTTTTGGGATTGTTCTGTAAAAATTGGTAGATATAAACAATATAAGTTAAAGATATTGATGGCATCTTGGAATATCAACATTAATATCAACCACTCCAAGTTTTAATATTGGCCATTCAGGATCCTATACTATATAAGTTGAATATCTATGTCTAATTATAATGCAGATAACCCTTCAGGCTATCTGTATCCTATAATTGACAGAAATCTCACTGTAATTTTTTTCTAGAAAATTAATAATACTATCAGATTTAATTATCTGAATTACATATTCTACTATATGTTTTTGAATTAGTAAGATAAGATCTGAAAATATTTTATAATCATATTGTAAACATGTATAATATAATCTATCTAAATTTTCTTAATATATGTATTTATTTCTGTTCAACCTAGTATAAAAACTGGTACAGCACATTTTATTCAGATATTCTTTATGAAATTTGTTCTACAGTGCATTTTTTGAATTTTTTAAATAATATACTGGTTCATTTGTAATAGATTAGTTTTATATAAGCTTATTATAATATTAGCTTTGTTTATCAAAAAAGATTGTAATTGTGTATTTTTTCTGTTAATATTTTTTTATGTCTAATTACAAGTTTGTTAGTAACTAATTCTCTAAGCCTATAAATGCAAGCATGCTTTTGTGCAGTATAAATTAAATTATTTGAAATTTAAAAAAAAATAGTAAGCTTAAAAAGAGAAATAAAAATTGGTATGGTAGTAATAAGTTCAAACAGATTACTTATATCTAAGTTTTTTTTAATAACTTCATAGTTGAAATTATTAGCAATTATAGATAATACTTATCAATACCCATCTATGCTGCATTTATTAATTTTTAAAGAATTGTAAAAAGAATTTCAAAAAGCATTCATAGAAGAGTATAAGAAAGCTGATATAACAAATCCAAGATCATATAATATAAACAAAAAACTTCTATTACTATTCAGAGTAATAGACCAAGACCAAAACTTGAACTATAGAAATTGATTTACATCAATTAAGTATACATATAAATTGTAAAATTTATTAAAACAGCTATTTACTTTTGACTGATCTTTTTTATATAGGGTAATATCAAAACAATTAATATTTTTTAGCATTGCTTTTTAGGCTTAAAATTTACAGTTTCCAATTTCATATTCTATTGAGTAGATCAGCTGCAAGGCTAACCTTAATTTAATAATTGTATTTGATTGTTCTAACCAATTGCAAAAAAATTGATACCAATTTATATTCACCATTATACAATATTTAAGATGATAATTGTAAATGTTAGTCATTATTTCTTTGTTATTCTATTCATTCAAGGTACAATACAGGATTTAAGCTGCTTGTATAAGGTTTTTGGTATATTGATTAGTTAATCCAAAAAGTTGATTTTCATTATATTGCTGTAGAATTCTATTTTTTAACCAAACTAAATCTGAATTTTGTTCAATAAAGTCTATACATGCATTGCATTTGTAGTAAATTGTTATTCTGCAGTAATTTTTATTAATTTCTTAAAAAAACAAAGCTTGACTTTTATTATATTAATATATAAAGGCTGATTTAAATCCAAGGCCTGCTAAATTAGTTATAATTTCATTAATTTCATTAGAGCCAATTCTTACTATCCAAATTTAAAGGATCCTAAGTTGAAAATTATAAGGGCAAAAGAGTAAATCTGACAATAATTCATCTGTAATAATTGTTTTATTAAATGCTAGAACTTTTAGACCTGAAAATTTTGGTTTGGTTTTGAAAAGTTGATAATATACAGAAGAAATAGCTACTGTTGCCATTTCATATATATCACTTTGAATTTTACCATATTTACAAATATATCTAGAACATAGACCAAAAGCAAAATTAGATTAAACTACTTCAGTAATAAATTCACACACTTTTAATATGACTATCATTTTGAAATACAATCAAATAAAATATAGTGAGATTATTTCATTTGCTTTATTAATAGGACAGAGAAGCCACTAATTATAGCAAAAAGGCCCAAAATGCAAGCTTTTATTACAAATACTGCAAGAAAATAATAAAATTGTATATTCTTTGTGTCTAGACATATAAAAAAAAAATAGTTAATAAACTTTAGTAGATTCTAATACATATTTAAAACCTTTAAGTTAATTATCACTGCATTTTAATATTAAAGTTCACTGATCTGCATGTGAATTACAAATTAAATATTATTTAATCATATTAATAACAAATAGAAGCCTAGTGAAAATTCTTAAAAATTAAAGAAATATTTTGTATTAAATTAAGCAGCTTTTCTCTTAGATTTAATAAGTAAATAACTATATTAAAGAAATAGAAAAAAAGTTAAACAATAAATTTGATACAACAAGCAAAAAAACTTTTTATAAAGTAATTAATTAATATTTATTTTAATTTTAATTTTATTTTTTAATTTTTTTATTTTTTTTATTTTTAATCTTAAGCAGTTACACTAGTACTTTATTAAGATTCTTGAAACTATATACATTTATAATTATATAGAATTTCCCAATACCTAAGTCTAGCATCACTCAGCCACTCTATTGGTATCTAAGTGCAATTTGCTGCATTATCTTAGTTAGAGATAGACTGCTTATCTAACTACTTAAAGCTATACCAAAAGGGTCTTTTCTCTTCTGTAACAAGCAGATCAATTGTTTTTTAAGCTTTCTTTTTTGTTTAGTTTATTTTTTCTATTTTCTTTTCTTTTTCTTCTTTCTTTGTTTACTCATCTTTCTTTGTTCTTTTTCCTAACTTTCTTTTAATTTGAGCACCTTTTTTCATTTTGCTTGTTATGTTTATCTTCTTTTTCTATTTTTGCACTTTTTCACATTGAACTTTCTATACTTGATTATAGAATATATTCCATACTGTTTTTGTTATTATTTCTATGCATTTCTGTATTGCCTGTTTATCTAGAATCTGACTGATCTTTTTTTTCATCTTGTTTGTAGTTAGCCCTTTTATCAATGCTCTTTTGTTAATAATTTTCTCTGCTTCTGTTTTTCTAAATGTTGCTTTATATAGCACTCGAGGTAGAATTCTGATTTTTTCATTTTCTTTAAGACTGTTCTATGCTATTGCTGTTGCTACCTTTTGAATTCTTTTCTACAAACTCTTTTGTTCACTGCAGCTTACCAAATATGTCTGAGTTTTCTTTTTATCTGTTTGATATACTTGGCAATCTGAAGATGTATAGATTTCTGGTTTTCTTCTGTTTAATTCTTTTAGCGTTAGTAAGGTATTCATTATGCATTTAATTATTGTTGACTTTTTGTACTAAGCTTTCTTGTTGTACAATGTATACCTTTTGTTCTATTTATCTTTTTCTAAAAGCTTGACCAATTATATTAAGTGTTTACTGTTTCTGGTTCTAATGCTTGAATTAGATTTGTTTTTCTTTAACTGGCTTCTACTCTGACATTCTAACTATTTTGCAAAGAAGTCTTGTTGGTATATTAACCTTTTTGTTTTTTCATTCTAGATGGTACTCTATTCTGTTACACTTAATCTTCTCTATAGGTATTGCTATTCTACATGTTGCTCTTTTCTTTGCAAGTGCATCTGCTCTGTTATTTTACTTATTATTGCTGTAACTTTAACTTTAACTAGTTCAATTCTGTTACTTTTGCTTTTAACTAAATCTACAATATTCATTATTCACATTGCATTTTTCTTTTTAAGAACTTTGTCATCTTCTAATTTTTGAATTGCTCTGTTAATGTTCCTTAGTATCACAAGACTATTTGTATATACTTCTATATTTTTTCTCTCTGAGATAGTCAAAATTGCTGACTATATTGCTGCAAATTCTGCTGTTGTTGCTGAAGGCCAGCCTTCAAGACCTAATGCCATTTCTTCTTATGGCCAGTTTTCTTCATTATTGATCTGTGCCCAACCAATGTCCATCTTTCTATACTGTTTTCTTTCTTTTCTTTATATAATGCTTCATCTGTATAATAAATATACTTGTCTTTGTTTTTTATCTTGTTTCATATTAGGACTTCTATTAAGTAAGCTGTAATATACTATCTAATTTTTGTTTTTTAATTAATTCTATTTCAAGTTCTTCTATTTGTTTTAGCCCAATTAGTCTTCTTTCCTCTCCTTTTCATTCCTTTATCATTTTGTTTTCTAGTATTTGTTTTGATGTTATATTAATCTTGTTATTGCCTTTTTCTATTAGTATTTCTGAGACTGCTTTTATATTATTATTTTATCTTATTCACTTTTTACAATTATCTGTTAATTGTTCTGTTCCATTTTTACATCCTTTGCATTTACTTATCTTCATGTATGTCTTTTCTTCTATCATTTGCAAAAGCCAATGTTCAGCTAAAATCTTTTTTTTTTCTTTCTTGAAATCTTGCTAAGTTGTTGATTGTGTTTTGGCCCATGTATAATCTACTCTTTCTTCCTTTTGTCTTTAGATATTTTTGCCAATTAATTATTAGTAGTTAAGTATTGTAGTCATTGATTTTGTATGAGTCATATATCTTTCTGCTTGTCTGTGTTATTAATATCTTTTTTTCTATTTCATTGAACCATTTAGCTTTTTTTTCTTTATATGGCAGTTCTTAGAAACTTTTGAGCTGTTTTTATATAATTAGACTCTTTTCTTTTATGTCTATGAGTTGGTTCAAGTATAGTAAGCCTTATTTATTTATTGTACTGCTACTTGTTATCCAAGTTTTGGGTCTAATTAAGTTTTTTATTCTTGTCTTATGATCATATACTTTCCATAGATGGTTTTTTGCTCTGATATTTATTCTTATTTCTTTTGTTTTAACTATTGTCTAATAAGCTAAGTTATGCTTTTAATATTTTGTTTCTTTTGGCCTTCTTTCAAACTTTTAAATGTCTTTTATTAGGCTACTCTTGTACTATTCTAAGCTTTGTTAGATTATCTAGAGAATCATTTCTATTAAGTCTTATAAGTAAACTACTTATTTGCTTTGTTACTATTTCTTGACTTAGTGATTTATAGTTTTCTAAATCTTTGTGCTTAATTGTGCAATTGTTTGTAGTTTTTATCACATTGCACTTATGTTTGGCCAAACATATTATCAGTTGGTAGATTCTGTTAATCATTTTTTCTGACATTTTTGTTAGCTACAAAAGGTATCTTAACTTTGGAATTATTACTATATTGTTTATGTATATGATTTGGCTCATTGTTATTTTTTTGTATCTGAGATCTTTGACTGTTTGACTAATTATTTCTTTTGCTTTTTTTGCAGACTAGTGATTTTTTCATTCTGCTGTTCAACCAAATCCCCAATAATCTTATGATTTTGTTTTTTGGTTCTTTTGTTATTTTATTCTATCCAAATATAATTTTTTTATTTTTTTTTTTCTGTCTAGAATTCATTACTATGAGCTTTGACTTTGCTCTATTTATTTCAATATCATTTGCTTTGAAGAACTTCTTTGCAATTTCAAAAATTTTTAGCAATTGGTCTTTGCTTTTTGCAATCTATATAGTATCATCTGCATAAGCAATTGCTGCTTGTCTGTATTTTGTAATACAATTAATATCTGTATTGCTTGATATTTTTTGTTTTACTATATAGCTTAATGTTTCATTTTTTTGAATTCTTTCTAACAGTAGATTATTGAAAAGCTGCCAAATTAGTAAAAAGATTACTTCTTCTTGGTCTATACAATCTTCTGCTATTATTTCTTCTATTAGACTGTAAGTTATAATTATTTTAAGTTGTTGTTGACAAAAGAGGTTGATAATATATTTTATTGTTTTTTGTAGTATTTTGACTCTTTTGAGAGCCTACTCTAGGCTTTCTAGTAGAACTGAGTCAAATGCCTTCTTCATGTCTTGCAGAAGTATTCATGTTTTTTTATTTTTCTCTTGTGCTTCTTTCATTATCATATTTAGTATATATATTATTTGCTCTGTTAAGTCACTAGACAAACCTACATAGTTTGGCCTTTTAAGTATTTGTCTCTTCATAAATATCTTGGCCAACCTTCTTGTTACCACCTTTGTAACTAACTTCTTAAAGGTCTTACTTAATGCTATTGGTTTAATATTGTTCAGATTACAGTATATCCCTAATTTACATCTTTTGAAATCAGATAAACTTGTGCTATTTTCTACTTCTTTAGCATTTTATCTGTTTCTATAACCAAATTTGCAAAAGCTCTAAAAATCTTCTGTGATTTTTTTACTGCTTATTTTATTAAAATGTAGCTTATGCTTAAGATTTCTAGGGCTGTATTGGCTTTGAGTTCCTTTAAAGTATCTTTTTACTTTTTTTTTTCTATTTTCTCTTCTAAATTTTTATATCAAAATTCTTGGTTTCATGCTTTTAAATTATATATTTCTTTTTATTTTTTTGGCATTTCTTCTAACTTGGTTCTTTGTTTTTTGAATTAGTTTCCAAAGTGCTTTGTCAAACTATTTAGAACAGCTTCAGATTCTGTTGTTAGACTGACTTTTTTTTTATTTTGGATTATGAATCTGTCAAGAATTATCTTTTTGTATAGTTTGTTCAACAGGCTAGCAATCATTTGTTCTTGATTAGTTTTAATTATCTCACATCTTTTGTTTATATTTTCTTTAATTTGTTTTCTTTATACTTATTTCTACTTCTTTTTTCTTCTGTTTTTCAAGATCCTTTGCCAATTTTTTATATTATTTAATCAAGCTTCTAATCATTATTTATGTAGCTTTGGTAATACCACTCCTATTTTTTTGCCAATGTCTTTGAGCTTATTGTTTATCTCTTCTTTTTTGTTATTTGGTTTCTTCTTATTTTTGTCTTTTTTATTATTTTTTGTAGTTTAATTGTGTGTCTGCACTGCTATAACTTCCTTTGATGATGTTTTCTGTTTGCCTTTGTATTGAATATCTTCTTTTTTGATATTCATTTATTTGCTGCTTCTATTATGACTTCTTCTATTGCATTCTAAATATGGTTTAACACATCTGTACAGTACATATTGCTTATTCTATCCTTTTCTAATTGCTTCAGCTTTTTTTTTCACTTTAATTGTACTTGAAGCTCTTTAGCATATTCTTCTTAATCTTCTTGTTTTGTTTTCTCATATAGGTATATTGTTCTTATTTGGTCTTTATGTTTAATTTTTATGCAGCTGCAGTTCATGATTATATGCTTTATCTATATGCTTATTGTTAATATCTTGTGATCATTGTCTGTTATGCTTTTTGCCTTTTTTATGTTAGTTTTCTGAAGGCTAGCTGCAAGTGTCTCTGATAATCAGATATAGTCAATTTTTGTTGCTGCTTCTTAACTTGATCACATATATGCTTTTTCTGTTAGATATAAGCTTTTAAAAAAGTTTGTAAACTCTTGCCTTTTAAGCCAATTAAGGGTAAGGGTAATGTAGATCATTTTTACTAGTAATTTTATAGCAAATCATATGATATCATATGATTTACATATAAAATTTTGGTTACATTACATGAATTTTCTATATAAATCTTATGTGATCTAAGAAACTTATAAGCTGATCTAGGCAAACTTAGTAATATATAAAGTATTTTTTTTTTAAATAAAATAAATTATAAAATTTTATCAAAATAATTAGAAAATATAGATTTATATACTATTAAATTTTGGTAACAATTGAATATAATACTAAAAAGTTTTATTAGTAATATATATTTTTTTATATATATAAAATTTTATTTGCTAGAAAAATCATATAACAAATGATCTATGTCACCCCTACCCTTAAAGATTGATAATCTTTTATATTTTGTTATTTGTAGATTCAATTTGTCTAGTATATTGTCTACTGTGTAATTAAAATCTTCGAGTATAATTACTTCTGTATTTTTTCTTCTGTTTGTTACTATTTCTACAATTTTTTTCTATATTTTTTTATTGATCATTTTGTTGTTTAGTAGAAAATATACACCTACTACTATTAGTACTAATTGTTTAAAGTATAAACATACTTTTATCATGTATTCACTGAATCTTTTAACTGCTCTGACATGTTTTTTCTAAGCTTTATCTATTAAAATCCTAATATTTGATCCTTTTTTTTATCTAATACTACACTTGCTCAGTAATCTTTAAATCTTGTATTAAGATTATGTAATAGGATCTTTTCTTTTTTTCTATAATGTTTATTTCAGTTATGCTTAGAAATGCTATTTCTTCTTCTTTTGCCTAGCCTAGCAGGTTTTTTAGTTTTCAACCTTTAGTCTTAAGTCTATTAATATTGTGACATGCAATTTTTATTTCTTTTCTTTCTTTTTTTTATTTTTTTTTAAACTTTTGTATTTTGTCTCTGTATTTTCTGTTTTTTCTTTTTCTTTTCTTTTCTTTCTTTGAATTAAAAGATTTATCTTTATTTCTTTCTTCAAAGGCTTTTCTCTTACTGTGCAAAAAATTTTTAATCTTCTTATTCATATTTATAAATTCAACTAGATTGTCCTTAAAAGTGATTAGCTAGATCTTCTCTAGCTATATTTCTTGTTTCTTCTAGTCTTTTTAGTCTCTTTCAGATTTGCTCTAAGATGTTCTCTATACATGGCTCTTTTTCTTGTTTTTGTGTTTTGACTTCTTCTATTTTTCTTTTAAGATCCTTTTCTTTTTCCTTTCTTGTATTTGTGTTTCTTGCTTGATTTCTTCTATATTGATTTTGGGGTTTGTTTTTTTCTTTTAGTGAAGTATCTTTATAACTTACATTATTTTTGTTTCTATTCTTGTTTGAGTAAGCCTTATTTCTTTGTTTTTCTCTGCTGCTTTTATTCTCTTCTGTATCTGAGGTCTGGCTAAATCTGTTCTAACTTCTTTTTCTTTTTATTTTAAAACTTTCTTTTTTTCTTATCTTTTTCTTTCTTTCATTAACCTAATAAACTCTGAGGTTGTTATACAAAATTGATTTTGTTTGAGCTACATTTATGTTTTTTTCTGTTGCAAACATGACTATTGCTGTTCTTTTTTGGTTTTCATTTCTATTTGGAGAAATGTGAACTGACTTTATATCTTTACTTTTTAGACATTGCAGTAGTAAGACTTCTGAAACATTTCTGAGTAATTCAGTTAGCTTTGCTATATACTTCTTCTGTTTTTCTTTTGCTTCATGGTTTTCTTTCTCTCTAGTTATTCATACTAGTTTATCATTATTGACTAGTATGGTCTACAAAATGTCTTCTTTTTTGGCTTATTCTATTTGCACAATTGCAAGTGCTTTGTACTTTGATCTTTTAATTTTTATTATTTGGGCATTCTTGAATCTTCTGCAGATATATTCTAGTTTTCTTCTATTGATGTCTGTTGGCAAGTCCCATATTATTATATATGCTTTGTTGTTAAACTTTTTATCTATCTTGTAGTTATTTAAATCCTTCTCTATCTTGTTTTCTTCCTTGTTGTATATCTTTTCTTTATTTTTTGTTGTACTATTTCTTTTTTTATAGTATTCTTCATTGTGTAATCTTTGTTTTTCTTTTTTGTCTTTCTGCTTTTCTAGTATTAGTTTATATCAATCATCTTTTTTTCTGCTAATTCTTTGAATTGCATTATTTCTATTTTGTTTACAATCGAAGTTTACTTCTATATATACAAATTACCTTTTTTAAAGACTTCTTTAATAGCTTTAACATGTTCATTATTTTTTAGTAACCACTTAATAAATTTTATATATTTTCCTTTTGTTGTTTCTAGCACATTATGTACTAGTATGTTAGGAAGTAGACTGTTATATTGGTTGCAATTCCTTTTGCTTAGTGCCTACATGCTCTTCTCTAGTAATTCTTCTACTATGTTAATTTCTTTTTCAATTTTTTGTTTTATTTCATATTGTGTTTCTGTCTTTTCTGTTGTTATGTTGTATATTAATTCTTTCCAATTTGTGTTTGCACTCTTTTGCTTGTGTTTTTTTATTTCTTTTTGACTTTGCAAGACTTGTTTTGTTTTTATTTCACTATTCTTATTACCAAAACTTAACTTTATAATTTCTTCTTGTTGAATACTAAACTAGTTTTTTGTATTTTTTCCTTGTATTGTCTGCTTTCTTTTACATCTACTTCTATTGCTAGCTCTTGTTTAGTCTCTTAAATTAATTTTATTTTTGTTAGTTAGGATTGCTCTTTTGATATATTATCTGTTTATTCTAAGCCAGGTTCTATTATTATTATATAATTACTTTATTCTACTATGTTTAACTTCTTTTCTGACTGCTCTTTCTCTGCTTTTTCTATTAACTCTCTTGTTACTCTCAGTAGTACAACCTTATTTGGATTCTGCTCTGTTAGCATAAAAATGATTCTGTCTTTTCTATTAGATGCAACATATGTTTTACCTGCTTGTTTAAGAAATACCCTATTGTGTATGCTGTTAATAGCTCAGTATGCTCTTTTGATATATATTGTCATTAGACTGCATCACATTCTCCTAATGTGTTCATATTTTTGCTTTAATTTGTATATGTATATGTTTTGTTTAGTTGGCATATAACTGGTTTGTTTGCTTGTTTACATGTTTACATTTTCATAATCAAAACAGATCTGTGATACAGTTAGTACCAATTCTTCAAAATTTGTTTTTACATATTTTTTAAAGAAAAAAAAATTTTGGTTTTTCTTGTTTTTCTTATTAGTCAGTTTATTTTTGATTGCTTTTTCTTTTTTTATACTTTTTATAAATACTCTTTTTTTTTAATTAAGTTTATCAGAATGGTTCAGATAGATGTTTTTGTGTAAACTTGATTTTTGCTTTTTGCTGAATTTGTATTTGAGTGATCAGCAGGAAAAGTTGTCATTTTATTTTTATAATTTATTCTAATAAATTTTTTATAATAGTAAATTATAAAAAAGGCTTCTAAAGATTTAATAGAAAGAGCATTATACTCAAAAAAAAAGAATTTAAATTAGCTATAGAGTATTATCTAAAGGCAAATCATTCTGAATTTATTATAACAAAGTTAAAGAAACAGTAGAATACTTATTATAAAAAGAATTTTTATGAATCAGTAAAAAATTTTTCAAAATTTTTATTAAATAAGTATTGCCAAAAAAAAAAAACTTTAAATTTTATTATAATTTTTGGTTAAAAGTATCTTAACAACTATTTTATAATTATTTATTAAAAAATCTAAATTAAAATATTTTTAATAATAATTAATGTTATTTTTTTTCTTAATAGTATTTAAAATTTTATTTATTATTATTTTATTTAAAATTATTCAAAAAATTACAAAATAATTTTAAATATTATAAATTATTTTGAATTATTTTGAATTATTTTGCAATATTTTGAATAGTTTTAAATATTTTTAAAATTTAATTTTGCTAAATTTTTATAGCTTTTAAAAAAATTTAGATTATTGTGAAATACTTTAATTATCAAGATCAAAAATGCTATATTTGTTATATTTAAAAATCTCTTAACTTTTATTATTAATAAAGCAAAATCTGAGATATTATTTAATAAAAATAACTTTAAAAACTAAATTTTATTATAAATAACTTTTTTTAAGAATGTTTCTAAAGGCTTAAAAGATACTTATATATTGCTTATATTAAATAAGATTTGGCTTTCTGGCAATACAATTTAAGAAAAGTTGTATATACTATAGCAGTTTGCCAAATTATGCTTAATTCAAAGCAAAATAGTTTGATAATTTCTAAAAACATTATAAAATACAAACTTTTAAGAAATTTGATATGTATTTATTATATTGTTATAAAATTTTTATTTATATAATTAAAATATTTTTTATATATTAAAGAAAGTTAGAAAATAATAAAAAAATTCAACTTCAAATTCAGAAGTTAATACATTTAACTCTGAAAAAAGCAAAACTTCCGAAGGCTTTAAAAAAGTATAATTTTATTTTTTATATTTGTAATTAATTTAATATATTTTAAAAAATTTAAAAATATATATAGTAGAAAAAAAAATATACTCTTTTTACTGATCACTTATACACAAAATTATAGAAAGACATTTTAGAAGTTTGCTAAGAAATGACTGTTGAAACTAATCTTACAAGTCTAAGAAAAAAGATAAAGCTCATAAAGAAGATATAACAAAAGGTAAAAGTAGGAAACTAGAAAACTTAGTAAAAGAGATAAAGAAAAAAAACATCTTAGTTGACATTTTGAAAAATAAAATTTGGTAAATTTTCTATAACCTAGAAATGCAGATCTGTAGATCAAGCAACATGTAAATAGATAAATAAGACAAATATATATATTAATAGATATATAAACAAATTTAATTTGAATAGTAATAAATATAAAACATAGAAAATTTTAGAACAACAAACAACAAATAGGAGCTACTAAAAATTAAATGAAATATGAGTAATATACAATATCGAAAAGAAAACCTAATGTCAATTTATATCAAAAGAGCATATTGGTAGCAAATGATATATATAACAAGGTATTTTTTAACTAAGCTAATAAAACCTTTATAACACCAGACAGAAAAAATAAAATTGTTGCTATGTTAACAGAACAAGATGCATTAGAGTTGCTTTGCTATATATAACTAGAGAAATAATTAAGAAAGCAAAAAAAGAGTAGTCAGAAAGAAATATCAATATTATTAAAGAAAACAAGAATATTATAATAGAAGAACTTATAATAAAACAAATACAAGACAAAAAAAAAAATATAACAACAGTCAATAGAAGCAAACAGAAATCAAGATGTATACAAAATAATACAAGAAAAAAAAACAAAAGATGAAAAGATAATTAAAAAAATAGTGCAAAATAATACTGAAAGCATATCAAAAGAAGTAAATATAAAGGCAAGTCAGATAAACAATAATCAAAAAAAAAATTTTATCCAACCAAAAAAAAAATACAGAAGAACAAAAAAAAGAGCAAGAACAAGAAGACATTGAATCAAAAATCAAAAAAAAATTAATATAGTCAGTAAACCTTTAGAAAAGAGTATATGGGCTCCAAAAAAAAAAAAATTGCAACCAAAACTATAGTTTATTTGCTAATATACTAGTATACAATATACTAAAAAAAACAAAAAAAGAGTATATAAAATTTATTAAATAGTTACTAAGAAACAATATATATGTTAAAGATATTAAAGAAGTCTTTAAAAGAGAAAACTTATAAATAAAAGTAGACTTTAACTGCAAATATAACAAAAGTGAAACAATACAAAGAATTAGCAAAAAAAAGAGTAACTAGTACAGAATGATACTAACAAAAGAAGAAAGCAATATAAAAGAAGCAGATACAACATAAGGAGAAACATTAAAAGAAAAGTAACAACAATTTTAAAACTAAAGAAAAAAATTATGAATAAGAAAAGAATAAAATTAAAACAAATAAAAACCAATATAAAACAAATAAAGAACTAGAAAACACAAGTTATCTAATAATTTGGGACTTATTAACATACATAAACAAAAAAGAACTAAAATACATTTGTAAAAAATTTAAAAAGCTTATATAGTGTTATAGGTGAAAGCCTTCTTAATTTTCACACTATAACGACGACACGGCACAGGGAATCCCTTACGGGTATATGCG
>CAJVQA010005094.1:0-16639 GCA_910591915.1 Cetraspora pellucida | reverse complement strand
AGCATTTATATAGAAAATTACTTTTTGTACATAGCAGTTCCACATAGCTACTAATTTTTAAACTACCAATAAAGATATGAGCAAGGCCTTATCTTAATACCAAAAAAAAGTTGTTCAGCTTACTGAAATAAACATTTTGATATATAATTTATTTAAAACAGCCAAAACTTATAGAAATATAAGTAAAAAATAAAAACAAAAACTTGCTCTTTGCAAATTTTTTTATTGGCATTTTAGGAAAACTTGTAAAATTGCCCCAGAAATTTCACTTTATTAATACTCATTTGAATTTTCTAAACATTTAATAAGCTTATTTGAAGTTTACATATTTTTTTATACCTTCATAACTAGTCTAGAAACTTCTAAATTAAACAAAATTTTCTGTAAAATGTACTTAAGAATTTATTTTTAGAACAAAATGCCAATCTTAACAATAGCTGCACCTGATACTATTGATCTTGACTATTTTTACCAAAAGTATTCTAAAATTTTTGGTATTAGTATTCTTGAAGATGCAGCTAATACATTATATCCTATTTCTGCAAACAAGTAACCAAATAATTGCTCAACTATAGAACTTAAAGAAGGAATTAAAAGCTGTCATTACTTTAAAGCATCTGAATCTCGTTCTATTATTATATGCTTTTGTAACAAGATCCACACTTACTTTATCTTAACTACCAACCAAATCTACAAACAACATTAAGTCATTTCTATTAACAAAAAATCTAAAAATAAAAAATCTCTAGCAAACAACATCACAAATTCTATTAAATTTATCTCACCATCATCTACAGCATCATCCTTTTCTATTATACACAATCATCAATGTGCTAAATGCAACTTGTCTATTGCTTGCAAGAATTAAATGACCAACATTATATAGCAGCAAACACAATTTTATACAATAACAAACCTCATTACAAAACATGTGCAGATATTTAACAACCTATTCAACAATCAAGTTCTTCTTCTATATTTATACAAAAACTCCAACAATCAATCTAATCATATAATTCATTAGCATTTAAACTTACTTTTACAACATTACCTGCAGATAATACTAGCAATCCAAATGCTATAGACTTGGACAGCAATATAATTAACAATAATAACCAACAATTACCAAATCTTAACAAACAACTACAACAACAACAACAACAAGATAAACAATAACAACAATCAGATAAACAACATCAACAGCAAACACAATCCAATACTAGTAACAACTAACAAAAACCAAAGCCAACCCAACATTTAACTAACTTGTCAACTTTTCTGTTACTGAAGAAATGAAAGATAAATTACAACTGCAAACAGACTTTGCCAAAAAATCATTAATTTCCTTAAATAACAACTATACAACTTCAAACCCAGAACTAAAATTAAACCTAAAATTGGTGATTAATCAGTTCTTAAAACTAGCTTCTACTATATAATCCATAAAATGATAAAAGAAAAACCTCAATTTCTAGTTGAGTTTATTTAAAAAAACAATCTAAAAACTGACAAAGCTATAACTATTCTTTTTGATGTACTTGAAGAAACCTTAAAAAAATTAATTTTTACATTCACTATTGTATTCTTTACAAAACATAACTATCTAAAAATATTTGTTTTATTTGCAACTATCTCTCTTTACACAAGTTCAAACTGACTACAATTCTGCATTAACCTTGCACATCTTTATTTTTATCTTACAAATAACTATCAAGCTATTGATAATATTAAATTTGCTGAAGATATTCAACTTTGACCTAAAAAAATTTAGAATCTTATTAGAAGTAGTTAACTTTAACAAAGAAAAACAATATCTTACAATCAGCTCTGATAGCAAATTTAATATTTTCAAAACACTCTTTATACAAAAACTTAATATTCCATCTTTTAAAAACTTACTTGACCACTTCAATTAGAAGTTAAACAATTTTTCTTATTATATAATTACCAATTTACCAAATCCATAAATGAAACTAAGATTTTCAATTTACTTAAATACCAATTTCAACAAAATTTCATTCTTTATCTTAAAGAAATTATGCCTACTAAACTGAGCTTTACCAAACTAATAACTTACAGAAATATTATGATAAAGCAATTAAATATACTAATCATCACATTCTTTATTATACAGATACTAACTGAATCTATTTAGATAAAGCAGAACAATCAAAAAAAGAAAAAAAAGTTAAACTTAACAATTTTGAAGAATAATCTCAATAATATGAACACTTTTTTCAACTTTTTAAAAGCATTTTTCAAAAATTCTATATTGACTTTCCTAAACAAAAAAATAAAATCTGGCAACAACCCAAACTTGACTTTTCTCTATTTTATAAAAATAGCAAACATGAAGCATCTTTTAATAAACAAATTCCAATCTTATTACTTGACAAACTTGCAAATAATATACAAAACTTTGCTAGCAAAGCTAATAATGTTCCAACTAATACCAAATGTTGCAACTATTATTTTTATTTATATTTAAATCTTTACTAAAATGTTGCAGCCAAAAATCACAATATAAATAAGCTTAACAAGCAACAAGCAATCAATTTTCTTACAACTAAACCTATTAGCACTGAATTTTTTACAAAAATGTTAACTTTCTATCACTTCTGTAATAAAACACTTATCTATCTTTAAATTACAAACTACTTTTGAGAAACAGCCTATTCTGAGTCAAACAAAATTATATAAAAGAAAAATTTCCAATAAAATATGAAACATTACCCTTAATTACAAAATCTCTTTTTATTGAAAAGACCCTTTTTCAATAAACTTGTCTTCTACAATCTTTATAAATGCAGCCATTACCTTACTAAAAGATACATCCTAAGTAGTTAGTAAGGAAAATAATATAAGTAAGCAGATAGTAAATCCTATTTATGTAAAAGGCCAGAATAATAATAATTAGACCTAACATATAGAGAAGACTATAGTACCTTGCACAGCTGTAAGAGCTGAGAATATGATGATTGATCCTGTAAAAGACAACTCTAAAAATCTTTTTTTTTTCAACATCTTTAACCCTCTATGATATTAATATATGTTTTAACAAATTCATTTTTTATTGTAATATATCTCTTCTTTCTCACAACCAAACTATTTAAACACTTGTATAGCATATTGATAAACACAACTACAATCAAAAAGTTACTAGTATTACATTCTCTATTAATTTTACTTATAGTGAAACTCATATATATCTTCCTAATAACTTACTTTTGCCTAATTATATTATTATTTTCTTCTATCTTTTTTCTAAATTTTATAATCTTCCTCTTAAATCATATTTTTTCAATGCTATTTCTAATCTATCAGACTTATTTAATAGCATTTCATCTTTATATCTACTAACAACCAGGCCACAAACCTCTATACCAACTCAAAACTTACATAACCTACATTTAAATATTGCTAAATATAATGTTTAAGGCTTTAATACAACAACTAAAAAAGAAGTTTAGCAAACTACTATCTTTATAACAACATTAATATGCATATATTATTGAAACAAAAATTGCTAATAAAACCAATTTTCAGTTTTTAATAACAATTTTTTTACCTATTTCTGGGCCAACTCTGAAAACTTAGCAGAAGGCATTGCTATTATGATTTGTAACTAACTTAAACCTTATATATATAATTGCCAAACAAACTCTAATAAAGCTATTGCTTTAAATCTCTTTTTCAAAAGTGATATTAAACTTCAAATTATAGCAGTTTATCTTTTCTCTACTGATATGCAGAAACATAATAAAACACAAAACACAGTAATCATATAAATTCAACAAGCCTATTAACTAAATCTTCATCTAATTGTTTTTGGAGACTTTAACACACATGACAATATTTGTAGTTCTTTATCCAAATTTTAACTTATTAACTACCTACACCAATCTAACATATATGATCTTAGAGCACATGTTAACAACAAACACTATACATGGTCAAACAATACTAGTCAAAGCTGTATTAACTACATTTGGACTAACTTATTTAATATATAGTTCTTCTTTCATATAGACTTAATGACAGTAATACTTCTACATTAAGTGACTATTTTATTCTTCTCTTTTTTTAGACTTTTACTAATGCATATAGTAAACCATTATGCTATCATACTAGTATTAGTCATAGAATCTTTAACTACAAAACTATGTTATCAGAAAGTTAAGCAGAATTTTTTAATCTTCTTTTCTCAAACCTCAAAACACATAACACTCCACTTAACTATAATACAAATAAGAGTATTAAAACCATATGGCACAAAATTGAATACTCAATCATTAATATTGCAATACATTCTATCTCTAACAAAAAATTACACAAATGTAGCTATAATTATCAATACTCTCCTCATAGTACCATACTTTATTTATTATTTAAAGAACTTGGTCACTTAACCAAAATTTTGAAAGATTCTAATAAAAATCTTAATATTAATTAGATTAATTTAAGAAATTAAAATATCAACTCAAGTTCTTAGTACAATATCTATATCTTTATCTACCATTAATATTTACAATTTAATTAATAGATCCAACATGTATAAGATATTTGAAAACAACTTTACTATGCTTATTATCTTGAAAACTCTCTTTTACTTCGACAACAAATTTAACAAGTTATTGAAAAAAGATGTAAAATACTTTTTAAACATTTCAAACATGTCATTAATAGCATTTTTAATTGCTACAAAGCTTCTATTTACTTCTCTAATATCAAACTTTCTGACTAAATAGTTACAGATCCAAACCTTATCAAACATTATATACAATCTCATTTTCATAATTAGACAGCTTATCAACCAACTAACCAAACCCTCTTTGATAACTTTTGGTTTATACAATATCAACCACTATTATATATCAATACTCAATAGTATAGCTCTTTCTCTTCTCCTATTACTAAAGAAAAAGGTATTCAAACTATAAAAAAGCTTTTTAATAAAAAAGCCTGTGGTTCTACAGACATTAGTTATGAAATGCTTAAACATGCCAACTTACTTGCATTAAAGCTATAACTGCTTTGTTTAACTGCTATCTTGTTTTAGATCAAACTCTTAAACAATAAAAGCATAGCAGAATCTATTCTATTTCTAAATAAAATACATTGAATAAAGACCTTGATCTTACTTGTCTAATAAGTCTTATTAAACACAGCTGCAAAGTTTATACAAAAATTATTACTAATAAAATTAGTAATATATTTTCAAAACATTCTATACTTTCACCATACAACTATATTACCTTATCTAATAACTGTATTTCTACACCTATTTATATACTTAACAATATTACTGAGAATACATTATGCAACCAAAAAACCATTTGGCTTTTATCTTAAGATATAGTAAAGCTTATAATTCTGTTAATTTGAATTTTCTTTAACATTCTCTTCAGTATCTTACATTTCCTAGTTTTATTATTAACACTATTATTAACTTATTTACTAACTGACAAAATCAAGTTATTACAAATCTTGGCCTTACACCTTCATATCCTATATTTAATGATATTGATCAGAGTAAAACTATTACTTCTTTTTTGTAAAGAATTTATTATGACCCACTTATTTCATATATTTACAGTAACTTTAATAGTTATTCTGCAAAGGTTTCCTAGTTAACTAATCTTAAAAATCTAACATATTACAAATTTGAATCACATTGTTTAGTTTTTGCTTATATGGATAACACCTTTTGAATTGCATTCTTATAGCAAGAGCTTTTACAAATTCTTAATATAGCAGAATCTTTCTACAATATGACCAACATTCAAATTAATTCTACTAAATCCATACTCACAACTAATAAACCTTTAACCAACTATAATCCTATTATATATAATAATTATTTACTTAACCTTTACTCTTCAAGTGAATTATTCAAGTTTTTAAGATGCTAGTTTGCACTTAATAACAAACAAACAAAATAGACAAAGCTTATTATGTTTAAGTCTTTACATCTTATTTAAAATTGCAAATACTAAACAAATTATTAATACACATACATGATATATTATTAATACAGTTATTATTTTTACAATTAAATATCACCTTCACAATATAATTCTTAACCAAAACATTTGTAACAAAATCCTTACAAATTATATTGGACTTGTTAAACTTAGTGGTATAACTTCTACTAGTACTTTACTTCATTTTCAATTATATAATATTTATAACATATGGGATATTCAACTATAACACCATATTACATACTATACCAAAAGACTTAACTCTTCTGATCATCTTAGTATTAGTACTCATATTCAACTTCAGCAACTTTAAAATAATCTTTAGTTATCTACTAGTATACTAATACACAATAATTCTACTATTAATAGACCAAACAAACATTCTACTAACTTTAAAATTATTTAATTTTTCAAATATCTTAATATAACATTTATCTCTAATCTAATTTACAACATTTCACATACTATTCAAGAAGGCTCTATCTCATTAGAATCCTGTTTTTGCTCATACTCTAAATACCTAATCTTCAAAAAACAACTCAAATATTATAACATTCTATATTTAAACCAACTTACTACATTTGATAATTTATGTTTACTAGATTGAAAACACATCTCTTCTTACATTCATAAAATTTCAAAAGGCAAATAACCTCTCTGATTTATTTATTTGAAAGATCAAGTTATAAGTTATTTATATAATTATACACTATATTTACACCTATACTTACCTGATACTAACTATTATAGCTATATAATTAGACACTTCTCATCATATAAAAAACTCTGGCTTATTACAGTACTTGATAACTAAATTATTACTAATAAAGTCAGAAGACAACTGTCTCAATCTGGCACTCTGCTTATTACTCACTGATAATGTCAAATTAAATTACAATTTATCTACTTATATTCTCTTACACCTATTCAATTACAGGCATGTTCTGATTGTTTTTTTAATTTATATACAATTAATAACAAATATACAATCACTATTTTTACCAATCTTTTAACTCAATTCTTTGATCAAGTTAATACAAATGACAAAACTCTTAACTTTAATACCAATTATTTGGACCTTTTATACTCAATTGTAATTAGATACTATTTAAATTTCAAGCCTACTTAATATTATTATTTCAACAAACTCAATCCCAACTATCTTTGAACTCTGTACACTAATTCATAAACTTCACCAAATTGCTAATTACAATACTAACTAACAAAAACTCCACTTCTATACTGATGGCTCTGTTATTAATTTGAATACCTCTCAATGCTCTATAGGTATTGGATGGGTTCAAGTTAACAATAATTCTATATTGTATATATTTTAGGCATAAGTTAAACTTTGACCTTGTTCATTCAAATTAGAACTTACTGCTATCTTATTAGCTCTTATTACTACTTCTAGAAACTGTACTGTAAATATATATACAGACTTTCAATCTGTAATTTCAAAATACTAAAACCTTTTAAATTTTTCTACTACTCTATTATATACATATACACCATACTTTTCATTTTGGAACACACTTGTTAACTTTATTAACTTGTACAAAATTCAAATTATTATTCATAAAGTTACTGTTTATCAAGATAATATATACAATAATTTAGTTGATCAACTTGCACATAACTATTATAACCTGCTATATCTTACTTTTATGCTATATAATATTTATAACCTAGCTTATACTTTTATTCTTGAGAATTTTTCTCTTGAGCTACCAACTTGTTGCAGTATTTATACAATTTGTTATACATATATTTATATACTATGGATTACTCAAAACTACTTTTATAAATGATAAAAAATTCTTAACCAAATCAACTGACAAGCCACCTGGCTGTATATCAACAACAATCAAAAAATTTTAAACTTCTTACATAGCTTTCAATTATCTATTTTTAAGTTCTTTAGAATTAAAATTTTACTAAATGAACTTCTTACCCACACACTTTACACAAATGTTATTACTCATACCCATCTAACTGTTACCAATGTCATTACACCAGATCTTATTTTTATTAAACAACTTGTCCATCTGATCAACTATTAAATAATCTTATAAATGACTCATTATAATATATTCATAATATTACTATTCTTAATACTATTTCAGAAATTATAACTAACCTACATCATTAAATCAAGTAACTAAATTGCATGCCCATTCACAGTATACCAGACCTATCTTCAATTTTCTCAATTCTATTAGACTTAGTACCAAATAAAATTATTACTATAGTTGCAGACTTATCATTTACAAAAATATCTATAACACTTATTACTAAATTTTTACTTTATTTTAATCAATAAATTTATCACAAAATTTAGATTCTTTACTGTATTTTAAGATTTACAATTCATCTTTCTACTTCACAATTAGTGCAAACTTCTTCTCTTAATACTATTAGCTTTAAGATTAATTCTTGGTATATATAATAGATTAAATATCAAACTAATTTCTTATACATTATTATTAACAACCAAATCTAAGTGAGCCTTGGCCACTCCAGTTGGTTTAGGTCACAGATAAATTAATTTGAGCTTTTATTCTTGCTATAATATTTTAAAAGTAAATTTAAACTTTATGTAAAAATCTTAGTTAAATATTTAATAAAGATAGAGGCATAACCTTACTATTAATATTAAAAAAAAAAAGATAATTAATTTAGTTTTAAGTAAATATCACTATTATTAAGTAATAAAAAACTATTTAGATTAATATAATATCTTTATGTTTTTATTACAGATTTTATTAATAATAGTAAATTATTTATAATTTATATACTTTTAGACTATTTTAAAAGAATTAGTTAAATTATTAGTTAATAACATCTACAAGAATAACTGTTTTAAATATAGATAAAAGCAATCTATTTTGTTTTGCAAATAGTTTTATATAAGAGGATTTATTTTTTTATATTTTAAAATTTAGAATTTTATAATAAACTTCTTTAAATTAATACTCTTATTATTAAAAAATCTTAATAGTATTTATTTTTAAATTCTTTAAATAACTACACAAAACTAACTATATATTTTAAAAAATTAACATTATTTTAATTAATAACTTGATATAGCTACTTCTAATTAATGTACCTTTTGTGTACAAATCATCTATATAGAAAATCTTTTATTTTTTTATTTTTTTATAATTACTAAAGATATGATAAAAAACATATATTCTATATCATTATAAAAAAATCAAATACAATATTATAGATGACTAAGTATAAAATATATTATCTTAAGAATAATTAGATCTTTTTGGCTAGATATAACATTCAATATTACTTATATAATTAGTTATTATTAAATGTCTAAATTAATTAACAGAACAATTTGTTCTTTAATTTTTATGCTTGAAAATAAAATTTTAATTTTCTAAATATGTTGATGTTATAAATAATTAAGTATATTTTAATAACTTAAAATACTGTGAATTTACCAATAAATCAAATTTATCTAATACAATCTGAATTCGATTAAGAACACAAATTATATTTTTAAATAATTTTCAATATAATCATTATATAATTAACAGTATTATTGTAATTGTTACAGACCTTAATTTGCAAATTAGTATTATGTACATCAGTTTTCATATTAAAAAGACTATTATTAACATTTTATTTCTAAATATACTACTATTTTTACCTAAATAACATTATAGCTAATTATACGCAGTACTTTATATAAAATGCTTTTGTTCTTACAGTGCATAAAATGCAAGGATTTACCATTTTCAACATGTCTCTAAACCTATGTGATCAAAATTTTGAAGCTAGACAAGCATATGTAACATTAAATCATTGCTCAAAATAGGAACATATTAAAATTCATTCACTTATTTACAGTACATTTATTGGTAATTGATCAATGATTAAAGAGTATGAACAGCTAGAATTCATAGCATAAAATCCACTACTGTTAAATAGATAAAGATATTTTCTTATTCGCAAGCTTCTACTAAAAATATTAAGTAATTTTCCTTAAAACCTATTATTTTATTCATCATAATTTTATTTTGTTAAATCCATATTTTTATATATTTTACATCTATACATATACATATACTTTATCTAAAACTGATATTTTAAAACTACTTAAACTTGTACCTAATGCAAACAAAAAACTTAATTTAAAACCCAAATGCAATCAGTTACTACTTCAAATATTAATATTGTACTTCACATATCAGACACCCGATTTGTCACACAGATCATGTGTGTAAAATTTGTAATATATGATCAAAATGATTGACGCACCAAATTTTCATATGTAAAAATTTGATTTTTCGACTTATTTAATAATAGAAAAGCTGTCCATTTAATTTTTGAGTATCATTTTGCAAATTCTCTAGCGTTTGAAGGTTCTTATTATTGAATTTTAAGGGTAATTGAAAATAAAATGGAAAAGAACGCGGACCCTAAAGTTAGCCTATTTTTTACGATTTTTGTCATTTTTTTATAAGTGATGTACATCATTTATCCAAAATAGGCGAAAAGGATCAATTATAAACAAATGACAAAAATCGTAAAAAATAGACTAACTTTAGGGCCCGCATTCTTTTCCATTTTATTTTCAATTACCCTTAAAACTCAATAAGAAGAACCTTCAGATGCTAGAGAATTTGCAAAATGATACTCTGAAATTAAACGGACAACTTTTTTATTATTAGGTAAGTCAAAAAAGCAAATTTTTGCATATGAAATTTTGGTGCGTCAATCATTTGATCTTATATTAAAAATTTTACATGTGACATATCGGGTCTCTGATATAACAATTTTTTAGATACGTACGTAATATAATATGCATACCTGATTCACACCTAAATAACAGAAGAAACTGTCAATGTTACACATTTATCCTTCACATGATGTAGTTAATCAATAATAAAATTATTTATTTTGAATTTACTCTAAAATGTATGTTATGTAGAGATTGGACCCGTTGGGAAAATCTCTACCTGGGTATTATTAACTTACCCGAGTTATCAGGGTAATTTATTATGTATTTCGGGTGATCATATAAAACAATTTTTACCCGGGTCCAATCCTTAATGTTATGGATATAATCCCTCACTCCGTCGTTCACACAGTTAAATTGAAATTTATTTATATGTAACTTCAAGCGTAAATGGATATAATCCCTCACCTGATGTAACATTAACATTTCCTCCTGTTCCCCTAAATTACTACTATATTTACATAATATGCATTATTAATTAATAATTAGAAAAGATAATCTGTAAATCTTATAAAACTAAATTTACTAAGTAATCAAAGTTTACCTTTAATACTTCAAAAACAACAATTAGCACTGGCACTTTACCCGATTAGATTTTCCTATTTGCCATAAAAATGCCTCATCAAAAAGTTTATAAACCACGCTGGTCGATATTTAAATCCATGTATCCCGTGACCGAAATCAGTACAAATCTTATGTATTATCCTGTGACCGAAATCGTTAGTGTTCCGAATTGGTAAAAATTTTCCAATCGCCAATTATAGTTGCACTAATCGATTTTTCTTATCATGTGACTAATTTTGTTGATTGACCAATCAATTAAAGAGATCAACACAAACCAGACCGAATAGATGGCAATCCGGATAAATCTGTCATCCATTTATCCATATTAGTGCATGGGAGTGAAAACCCGTAACCAATCATAATAAATATTAAACGTATTTCCGGATTTTCATTCTCACATTATCCGGATATCCAATAGATAAATGAATAAACAGATAATGGATAGGAACTCTGTCTCAGAATTTGACTAGTTAATGATTTAATCGATTAGTTGTTTCAAAATTTTCCAAATCGATTAGTTTGAAAGTTGTCAACTAGTTGGTTTTTCAACTAACGATTTGGATCACTACACCTCATTACCTTTTTAAGAACTGACTATCTCGAATTTTAAGTACAAAAAAAGGTTACCAATATATAAATCGATCTATATATTTAAAAATTAAATGACTTTTAATTATTAAATATGCCAACAAACAACAATCCGACAATATAACTTCTAAACTCGATATTCTAACTAAAAAATTCTGTCTTCACGTACTTCATTTATATTTATTTCTTTTTTTAAATCTGTATTTATCAAGTAAATAAGTGCCTCCTATAGACACACCTATTCGCATAAAAAATTCACAGATCACTATATTTCACACTTTAAAATATCGATCCGAATCATGATAATATATATCAATTATATATACATTACATTTACCAAAAATTCGGCGACGAAGTCGCCACATACACAAGTTCTAATTAGTTTGTATAGAATAGCACTTTCACTTTTATTGAGATCGGGTACTTAATTTTATTTACGAACTGTAATTACATGGGGTATGTCTGTCTGTTTTTCCCCGGGCGAGAAGGCCTTTTATTTATAATAAAAGTTTTATTTACATTCGAGGTTAATTTCCTCTACAATGCCTTACAAGATATTGTGGTACAACCCTTATTCTTACTAACGTAAAGAGAAGGCTGATGCCTTATATCACATCAATATGCCCGAATTATCAAATATTAGAAAAGTAATAGAAGTAAGAAAAGTAAAATTTCGAAAATTATTTTCATGCCCCTAATGTTAGCTAGTGACAGTGATGGGCCACGCGCGGGATGCGCGGTTTTTTTTTTGGATCCCGCGCGAGATTTTTAAAATAAGATTATTGGCTTGCATTAGCATATCACCTGACCTGCATTAAATATAATCCGGCCTGCATTAACATTAATGGGCCAATTTCTAGGGTTGGAAAATTACCGTAATTTTACGTAATTTTACGTAAGTTTGTGTAAGTTTCTGAAATCAAAATTACATGTAATTTTAATCATGTGAATAATTTTTGCAAAAATTTTTATAACGCTGGTATTAAAAATAAATAAAAATTACAATTCCGAACATAATGATGGATATTTATCAGTGCTGGCTAAACTTTTGTAATGTCGGTAAAATTATCATGTGATAATGCTCTATTCAATGTAAACTTACATTACAATTTCGTAAGTTATAATATAATTTACATGAAACGTAACAAAGTAATTTATATAATACATCCCTACCAATTTCTAATTAGTAATTGAATTAATACACATGCATTTCTACGTAGAACTTTTTATTTGGTTATCATTCTATATGGGGCGTTATCTATTAAAACAGCCCTTTTTTACAATGTTCGAAAAATGAGTTTTTATTGGATTCTTATAAATTTTGACATGATTAACATTTTTCAATTCTAAATGGAAGTCGATTTGCATAAGATAATGTAAAAGAAAAATTACACGAGGCCAACACATCTCAAAATTACCCGATAGTACCAATCAAAATCGTGAAATTTGGTTAATCCCGGATCAGTTCGAAAATCAAAACAAGTGATTAAACAACATTTTTATAACATGAGTGTTAATAAACCAATTTGTTGAAAAACTTGGACCAGTCCCGGATTATAAAAAAGGAAGCTAAATGTATGATTATTTAAAATATGTTATTTTAACAAAAAATTATATTGCTATAATTCATGAAAAATTAAAAAAAACTCTATATTCCGCGCAGGATTTTTAAAAAACTGCGATTTACCCATCACTAGCTAGTGTTTTTAGTAATAATTTCATACCCAAATTTAGCTAGATACAAAAAATTATGGAGTATGAAAATAATTTTCGGTAAAATTTCTTTTACTTTTCATGTGACCAATTTCCCGACGGTCAGTCACGTGACAACGTGATAGCGTTAGGACCAATTTCGAGGCTCGCAATACGATTTTTTAAATAACTCATTAAATTTGATGTTTCATGTCGATCGTTCGTGTAGTATCTACATACTTGATGTTGATTGTATAGATACCAGTTTTCAAACCGGTTTGAGCACAGTGTTAGTAAAGCGCATCGAAAGGTTCAAAACAGAGAAAAGGATACGTACCTACAACAAAATCCCAACGCGTCCAAATATAAGCGCCTCTTATCGACTAAGTCCTATCGTAGGTTACGCGAAGGTTCCCATATTGGAGCAACTGACTCGCCGTTTAGCGGTACCTATCCGAAACATATATGTAGAGATTTTCTTAATGGGATAAAATGCACATGATTCGAAACCATGCTAATGAACTCTCAATCATGCACGCGCATGAAACCCATCTCTAACAGCATCACTAGTTATTTCCATTTTTTACATTTTTTCTAAGTTGACATTTGGAAAATTTTAATTGTAATTTAAATGCTTAAATTATCCAGATATCGTCGGATCTACGTAATTGTTATTAAAAATAATAAGATTTTTGACAAAGAACAACTTTTGACTCACTGATCCGTTTAGATGATCTTACCACCAAAATGGCCTCCTCAGTGAGACGATTCTAAAAGTCCAAAACCAATAACTGAATCCAGAGATAATCAACATTTGGTTTATGTTGGGTAAAATGGATGGTTAAACCCATTCTGTTTTACCCGATATAAACAAACCGCTGGCAATCTCGGGATTCAGCGATTGGATTTTAAAGATTTTGGACTCTTTAGAATCGTTTCACTAAGACGGTTTTTATGGTAATCTCGTTTGAATGAACAAGTGAGCCAATGTTATTTTTTGTCAAAACCCTTTAAAATTTTCATATATAAAAATTTTATAAATTTTTTTTTAAAAACCCACCCGCTTATTAAACCAAAAAAAAAAAAATTTACAATAAACCTTCATGGCCTAATTACGCAGATCTGCTGATATGATATTAAGTTTAATATTTTATCAAGCTTTTTTTGCAATTTGATTGGCCATTGCATGCGGTTCATTACTTGTTATTCATAGAACCCCTAAAAATGGAAATAATTTAAGCAATTAAAAATAACAATTATCACAATTAAAAATTTTCTAAATAACAACTAGGTACTTGAGTTGCTTAAAGGGAGTTGGAAATAATTGTAGTGTATCAATTTCACTAGTGCATTAAGTATCAAATTTAATTTAGTTCGATGCAGTTTTTCTTTCATACTTTCAAAAAACATTTATGCATTTATATTTATATTAATGAGTCTTGAAAAAGTACAATTGTATACTAAATTAAAGCCTATTAATTATTATTATTGTAACTATAATATACAAATTAATAGATATATTGCTAAATATGATTAACATTGTTTTGACATTGTTATTATAAATCTTTGTAATTATTGATTAAAGTAAATACATTTACTTTAGTAATCTGTGATTTACTATAGTTCTTGATTATCTCTTACTCAAATATATTTAGTCAGTAAATTTAAGATTATCTATTACATTATAGATAATTTATTAGTTAAAATTTAGTTAATTAGAGAATTGATTTGGGTTTATTTTTTTACATTAAAGATGGTTTAATACAATAAAACTGAGTTGGAATGTTGCAAAATTAATAAATATTAAGTTTAATAATTATTTAGATACTTTAATTAATACATTTTTTATATTATACATTAAATAAAATAAATTAAGTAGCATATATTTATGAAATTTAATAACTTATTTTTATACTTAAATTAATAAACATTTTTTATAGTCAGGAATCAAATTAATAAAAATAAAAATGAAAATTAGATAATTTAAGTATGAAATTAACTTATTTTAGATAATTGAATAAATAAATGTTTTTGTATTATACTAAATTAAATATGTATATTTAGATTAACAAAAATTTAAAATGTATTAAATTAATATAATAAGTCTAAATAAACAGTAGTAATTATTAAATTTAATGATTTATTTTAAATGCTAAGTGCAATAAATACATTCAATATTTAGAAAATAAATAAAAAACATTCTATTACAATAATAAAATATTATTTAAAAAAATAATTTATTAGTTAAAATAAAGCATATCAGACACAATATCAATTTTTTAATACTATTATAACATTGATTAATAACTCAAATTATATTATTTCCAGTTTATATTAGAACTGATAAAGTTATTAAAAAAATTATAAGAGTTATAAGGTTCCTGATATTTATCAATAATTTTAGTTCTAGTATGAACCTGGAAATACCACAGTTCAAATTATCAATTAGTACAAGGTTAAATTATGTCAATTTGCTCAATGTGCTGTATATTTTTTGTGTTACTCAAAGAGATAAGTTTTTTTTTTGTTACTATAATTATAAAGTTTATAAATAAGTATTAATATATTAGTTATTTAATAAGGTAGCTGTATAATTTAGTTGAGCTAGAAATCAGAAATGAAAGCAAATATAGTAGTTTGCAAATGGCCCAAGTAATATACAAATAAGAACTAATATAGTATCTCATTAATATATTATAAAACATTTAATATATAGTATAAATAATTGATTTGCATTGACTAATTAAACAAAAGTTTATAATATATTATATAATAAATTATTGGATTATCAGATTATTCAAAAAATTAACACACTTATTATCACTCAAAGACTTGACAATATAATTAATACAAACAATCTTCTCTCTAATCTTAACTTCGCAGCTACTAAAAACTCATCAACACACATTCCAATTCAAATCCTTAATAATACTATTGAACATTATAAACATTTCAACAAAGAAGCATGGATAATGTTTCAAGACATGTCCAAAGCCTTTGATAAAATTAACATATCCCGACTTCAAGATACTTGTAAAAGAATTGGTATTCC
>CAJVQA010005093.1:0-16639 GCA_910591915.1 Cetraspora pellucida | reverse complement strand
AAAAGTACTCTAAACTGTATAAATAATGTAAAATTAAATTGAATTTATTAGCCAATCAGACGAACTTCTGCCTATGTTACTTACCCACGAAATGATTTCCCCCAAAAGAATTAAGCACCCATGAAATGATGATCGTCGATCAGATCTTTTGCCATAAAAGAAGAATAATCGGAAATTGATAATACCAGGAAATTAATCATTTGTTAAAAAAAAAAGATTCCTAAAAAGACTTGACACTAATATATATATGGATATATGACACTATCCATAACATTCATACATTGTCACTATCGCTATCGTTATACGTACATATATTAGTTATACGTAAGATATATAACAGTCACACGAGATGTCACATCTAAAATTTTGTCATAAATTACACACATCGACGAAATTACATTTTTAAACATTTCACCTAAAAGCTTAGTTGAAGTACACTATGTTCCTTAAGACAAAATTATTGCTGAAGTTTTTACGAGCTAAATGGTATCAAAAACATAAAAAACGAGCTTCTCCTTATAAAATAACATACTCTTGAACATAAGCCATTATTTTGTCTACTTTCGCCACATTCTTTTTAGGTCTGCAAATTCACGACCCAAAAAGTGTTTCACTAGACACGTCTGAACGAGAGCTTTCAGCAAAATCAAGCTTTGGAAGGTTGGTACATTATTAAAGTAATTAAGAAAATCAAGGAAACCTATTTTACAGTATGTAGATCACCCATTGATTCATATATTTAAGCTGTTCACTTTCGTCAATACTTATCATTTCACTAACTTTTTTATTTAATTGAATCCATATTTTTTTTCTATAGGTTTATTGATTATGCACTTTTAAATTATTTGGGCTTGGTGCTAGAAAAAAGGACGAAAGTGACAAAAAAAAGTCACTTACAAAAAATCAATTATCTCATGAACTATCGATCAGAATCACATAATTTTGGTACCATTCGATTCATCTTGATGAGACGAATCGAATGGTACCAAAATTATGTGATCCTGATCGATAGTTCATGAGATAATTGATTTTTTGTGAGTGACTTTTTTTTGTTATTTTTGTTCTTTTTTACAGTACCAAGTCTATTTATTAATTGATGCATTTAAGATATTATTAAAAGAGTGTTGCTAACTTGCATCTGGGGTGATATCACCTCTTTATATGTAAAGCCAATCAGATCACAGGATCATGTGTAACAAAAATAAAGAAATTTTTATAAAAAAAATTAAAAAATCACAAATATTTCAAAATTTTCTTATGAAAACTTTTTTTTTTTTATTTATGCTAAGGTCATAGTTATCAGCGGTTATTGTCTTTATTGTATTTAATTATGATTACATAACTTATACTAGGTGAGTATACAACTAGTCACACATACAACTTTTGGTTGTCTATTTTAAGTAGTTCACTTGCATAGCAGGTTTTATACTAGTTGTCATACTTGCAATCTACTAGGAGATTATCTTTTAAACATTCTGATCCTTATATTTACACTGACAAATAGCATACAAGTTTCTGTACACCTAAGTGCTGTCTAACCTAACTGTGACCTTCTTGTTTGTACATCCATCAAGCTGTTATATATTTCAGAATACATCACCTAACTGTAGAGCTTTAAGAGGCCTCTTTGTTAACTAACTATTCATATTTAGTATCTTGTTAACAGGGTTTGCTTTTATAGAGTTCATCTAAACCCCAGTACTAATTTCATAGCATATCCTTAGTACTTATAGTATATTTTTGTTTTTGACTTTAGATTTCCAATCCAGATAGCCTGATAGGATTATAACCTGTTCCTAATACTTTAAGGTCTGTCTTTCAAGGTCTTTTTCCTCTGATTCAAAACTTCTGATATCTTGGTTAATAATATCTCTTATTCGAGGTTCTTGCCTGCCTGATTCCTTCCACATTGGTATCTGTTTCTTAGATCTAGCCTTTATAGTAGTACTGTTGAAGATTTGTGTTATCTCTCTACTTGGGTCTTTCCAAATGGGTTCTGGTTTCCAGTTTACAGATTACACAGCTATGAGAACTTATCTTAGATTTGCACTGCCCAATGTCAGTTTGCATTCTTCTGTGTAATTCCAACATTGTGTAAATGTTTTATAACCTGCCAGTTATCTGGTGTGATTATATTACAGATACTAATCTCAACTGATTAACAAAATGCCATTGTCATAATACTGTTTACCTCCTATAATACTGATATAATATAAATAGTTTTTTAAATTTTTGTTGTCGATGGGTTTTGAACACCCAACCTACTACTTGAAAAGTTGACAACTTAACTACTTCACTAAGTTGTCACACTCTTTATTATGAAAACTAAATTTTAAGTTATTAAGTAAAAGTTTTCAGTATGTAATTTTAATTATATATAACCTTATATCCTAACCCTAATATAAATTTGAATCCTAATTCTAACCTTCAAAAGTTTATTTTATTTATTAATTTTAATAATTTTATAATACAAATAATATCATTTTGAGTGAAAATTAGTTATATTCTTATTAAAAAATTATGTAATTTTTAATTAAAAAATAAATTTATATTTTTTTTTAAATTACAATCTATAATCTAACTAATCTAACCTGACAATATCTTAGTTTTAATCTATAATCTAATATGATAATATTTAATATAATAAATTCATAAAACTAATGTTATCTGTAATAAAGTCTGATTTAATCTGTTCAAATTTTAATAAATTGTTTCTTTTAATAATAGATTTAGTTTAATCCATTAGATTTTAAACTACTATACTAATAGTAAAGTTCAAATATATAGTTTAAAATTTTTCTAATAACAAGATTTCTAAATCCTAACAAAGATTGTTTAAATTAAAACTTATATCTTATAAATATAACTTGTAATTTTTTTTAAAAGTTCTAGTAGTTTATAGTTTTTAAATAGGCTTGGTAAGTTTATAAAACCAAATAACAAGCAAATACTATATATAAAAACTGAAACAAAAAGTCAACTTAAAAGGTCATATTCTTTTTAAATTTATTACTTATCTTGTTTTAAATATAAAAATATAAAAGTACTTGTACTATTAGACTATAGTACTTAAGTCTTATAAACATAATTTCTTTTTAAGAAATACTTGAAATAACATTTGAAAAAGGCCTATTGTTGCAATTTATTATAAAAAATAAGCCTATCATATGCATGTTGATTACTCAAATTTTATAATAAAAAATTTACTCTTGTGATCTGTATAACATCTTATGTATAATATATAAATATGTATAATAGACTAAGATTATAAATAGTAACCTATATAAATCATCTACAAAATTTTTTTAAACATGTAACTATGGCTTGTAAGCTATATTTAAATTTGTCCTGATATATAACTAAGCTACATAAGCTCACCTTCTAACAAAATTTTTATAATTACATAAAAATTAGCTAACTAGAATACAGTAAATAGATATTTTATTTTTATAATAATAAAGTTAAATAGATTAGCATTTCTCAAATTGTTTTTTTTTTCTAATTTTTTAGTATTTTATTAATAAATAATGTTTTCTACTAAATTTTATAAATTTTTACTAATTTTTTAAAATTGGTTAGTTAACTTTCTTATAGATTTTTTGATAATTTGTTGACTAACTTTGTTGTAGATTTTTTTGGTCTTTTAGTTACATTTGTTTTAAAGAACTTTTATATAATTTTTTTTTTATTTTTTAAAGAACTTTATTGTAAACTTTTTTTTTTTTAGTATTTAGTTAATAACTTTTCATATAAATTTTCTTCTAGTCTTTTAGTATTTTTTAGTAAAACTAGTGAAAAGTTTACAAAAAAGTTTTTAACTACTTTTTTGTGAAGTTTTTTAGTATTGTTTTGAAGAATTTTCTTATGAACTTTTTTTAGTATTTTTTTTTTTAAAGAATTTTCTTATAAATTTCTTTTAGATATTTTGATATTTTTTTTGGCAAATTTTCTTGTAAACTTCTTTCTATCTGATCTTTTAACATTTTTTAAATGAATTTTTTGTAGATTTCTTTTTGGTCTTTTGACATTTTTTTGATAATTTTTTTTGTAGATTTTCTTTTAGTTTTTTGATATTATAGTTGGAAAATTTTTTAATTTTCTTTGTGTTTTTTTTTATATTTTTTTTTTAATTTTTAAAAAATATTCAATAAAATACAAAAATAATTTATATTTAGATATATTTAAAGTATACTGATCAATTTTTTTAGTAGTTAATTTAAAATAAATTTGTTATTTAATTAGTTAATTATCTTAAAGATAAATAATAATTTTTTTTAAAAAAATTACTTTTTTTATATAATAAAAGATTAGAACCTAAAATTTTATAATAATAGTTAATTAAATTCATAACTAAAAAATTTTATTAACAGATTTAAAAGTCTTAATACAGTTACTGAACTAAATAAGCTTGCATAATTTTTTTAATTTTATAAATATTATCATATTATATACTAATTAATAATTATTAAAATTATTTATTGATAAATTTGATCACTTCTCTCTTTACTAAAAAGTGGATTAAATATATTGAGATTGAGAAAGAATATTATAAAAAATAAAGATAAAACAATTTTTTTGTTTAAGTTACTGAATAATTAAAGCTAACTTTAAGAGTTTGATGTATAAGTTAACATCAAATCTTTATAAATAACAATAGAATTGTATTAGAAATTTCATATTAAAATAAGTTTATAAAAGCTTTTTTTAATAATTAGTTTGTTATAAAAAAAAATTACTTTATAAAAAATAAGTATTGTTTGTATGTTCTTTTCAAGTTAAAGATAAAGTTTTTTTTTTTATATTTTTTATTTTTTTAAGTATTTTTTTAATTAGATTAAAGTTTTTTTTAATGTTTATTGGTTATTGAATATTGTTAGCTATTTTTTGTTTTTTCAAGAAGATTAAATATTTTTGTTATTAGATTTATTAACTTGTCAAAAATTTTATTCTTATTTTTATATATTATGTCTGTATTAATTTTAATATTATTGTACAAAATAACTAACTTTGATTGTTCTTCAAATAGGTCTTGATTATATTTAGCTATGAATAGAGGTTCACAATTTTTTCTTATCCAATTAAAGAATTTATTTATTATTTCTTTTTTTTGTTAAACTAAATACTTGCAGATACAAAACTGACTTATTAAATAATATAGACATTTACATACTCATTGATCTGCATTTGTTATATATGTTTTATTATTAATAGTATGTATAGATAATGTTTTTTATTTTTATTTTAAATGTTTTAACCATTCTGGTTTTTTTTTTTTGTTCTAATTTGTTGTAATCTTCATAGTTGATAAACAATTACTTTAGATATTATAATATAAACTACTAGATCAAAACATAACCAGAAGAACTTATATAAAAAGTTTCTTTTAATAATTTTTTAATATTTTTCTGCAAACATAGTTCTTAAAACTGATATTTTATTTTTACATATAGATCTGACCCATAATTGGTATCTTTGATTATTACATTATTTGCTTTATAGATAACATCACAATAAGATTAATAATATATTTTTGTAAAAGATATATATTTCTTGAATAACAGCTTTGTAAATTGTTATTTATTACAAAATTGGCTATTACTTGAAAAAATTAATAAATGTTAATAAAGATATCTTTTTATTATCATCCAAATAGTTTAATAGTATTTTTTAAGACAAAATTTAAATGCTTAGGTAATATTATCAAAGAAAAAGCAAATGCCAAATTTAGATAATAGATTGAATAAAGAATTCTTAGTAGATTTATTATTTGCAAATTATATAATTATATATAACTAGATTTTAATACTATATTAAGTAAACATGCAACATTAATTTGAGCAAAATCCTTATCTGTATGTAAAAATTCTAACTAAATTTCTTTATAATGCAAGTTAGTAAGAAATATTTGAATAATTGCAATATATATTTTTTTATTACATTTTCTATTATTTTATAAAAATAAATAGGCTAGTAAAAATTTTATATTATTTACTTCATCTTAAAGACAATAGAGCTTTATTTTAAAGTTATTAGTATTCTTTAAATATCATTATTCAAAAGTATTCAGTTAAAAATTTTGTTAATTATAATTTATTTTATTAATATTATTATTCAAAAGTATTTAGTTAAAAATTTTGTTAATTATAATATATTTTATTAAGATCATTTAAGTTTATTTAATAGCAAAAAGACAGTTAAAATTAGAAAATTTTTTATATTTAAAATTAAAATTAGAAGTAATTTATTATACTTGAAATTAAAGTTTAAAACAATTTGATTATATTTGATAATTAAGAAGTATATAATATAAAACAATACTATTTCATATTATTTTAATAACTTTAGTACAAAATTTGCTAATTTATAAGCATTTATATAGCATTAAATTTAGATATAAGAAATTTTTTACTTACAAGTTACATCAATATCATATTTACTAATATTATTTAATAGTTGTAGATAATTGATAAGTTCTGTTATCGATAATTAAATAATAAAAGATATAAAAATAGATTAAACAAATATATTAATCAAATAGAGATAATCAACAACCAAAGCCTAATTCAGCAGATGCAGAGAATAAGTAACAAACTGTATAGATATTCTTAATAATTTGCAAAAAATTACAACTAAAGACTTTTACTATATAGCTAAATACTCAAAGTCTTAAGATATGTAGCAGAAGAAGTAAAAACAGTACCAAGAAAAACTATTAAGATTAGGACAGTAAAATAAAGATAATAAATTAAAATTTGAGCTCAATTAACTATATGTTATGTTTAAACAAAGAAAAAATTAAAAAAAAAAAGTAAAATAAAGAGAATCAAAAAAATACAGTTGATCTTTATTAATATCAAACTCATAAATATTAATCTAAGCTACAAATCAAATTTTTATAAATTTTTATATATCAAAATTTCCTCATATATATCAACTTTAATATAATTTTTCATTAATATCACTATTAGCATAATTTAAAACCAATCCAAATAGGTTAATATAAACAAGGGTAGACTGTAATAGAAAAAAAAATATTTTAGTAAAATATTTAAGAAAAGATGACAAATAAAGAATATGATAATGGCAAATACAAAAGCAAACAAAAACTTAGAACAAAATAAAATACCAAACACAATAAGTTATTAAGCAATAGTATAGTAAATAAAACTAACAAGTAAAGATAAGAATCTACTAGTAATTAAAAATAATTTTACATAAGTAACAAAAAAATATATATATAAGAAAAATCAAAAAATTTTACAAAAAAACACAATTCAAAATATCAGAAAAATAATTAAACAGAAGAAAATAAAAAACAAACCAGTAGCAACTTTATTAGAAGACAGTTTCTAGTCATCTAAAAACAGAATATGTAACAAGAGTTTTTTCTTTAAAGCAAAAATCTCATTTTTTAAAGTACTAAGAGAAACTAAAAAATACCAAATTAACTATATAAAATAGGTTCTTAAGAGAAACAAATATATTAAAATAATCAAAGAAGAATTTCAAAGTGACAACAGTTAGGTGATAGTAGATTTCAATTATGAGTACAGTAGAAGAACATAAAGTAAACTTATTAAAAAAAAAAAATAAGACTGGTATAATCTTATTTCAGAAAAAGTTAAGTTTTCAAAAGAAAAATCAATTTTTTATTTTAAAAAGAATAAAGAAGCAGCAAAACCAAAATACAAAAAGAAATATCAAGTGTTTTTAAGTTTACAAAAAGAGAAATTTAATCTACATCTTAAAGAAAAAGCAAAAACATCTAGTTCTAGCAAAAAAAATAAAAAATAAAAATTATAAGATATATAACAATTTAAGATTTGCTAGCAAATATTAAGCATGAAGAAATAAAGTATATATATAGAGGTTTTGACAATATACATATAGTAAAAATCAAAAGAATTCAATTTAAAGTATTTGCAATAATTAAGATTACAAGCAGTAACTATAAATACAGCTTATAGTTATTATCATCAAATACAAACAATTTAGTCTAGATAACTTAAGAAGAAAGTTATGAACAAAGAAATAGACAAAGCTTTTTTATAGCAAAACTACTAGAGATTCTTAAAGAAGCCTTAAAAGTGTTGCTTCTGTGTAGTTTAAAAAGTAAAGATGCAAAATCTATATATATTCTAGCAAACAAAAATAGTAACTCTAGAAGATTTGCAATAATTATATTTGTAAGTCAGAAAGAGTTTGAAGCAGCACAGTCAAAACCAATAAGGTATAACAACTATACAGTCTTTTGGAAAGACTATAAGGAAAAAAGAAAGACAAGAGAAAAAACAAAAATAATTAACAAAGATTATGTTAATAAAGAAAAGAAAAATAATATTCAAAAAATAGAATATAAATATGAAAAAAGAGAAAAAAGAAAGATAAAACAAAAAGAAAAAAACAAAAAAGTTCAAAAAAGCAATAAGAAAACATCTACAAAAAGTTTGTTATTTAGAATACTTAGAAGACTTAATAAGTTAGAAGTATAGCAAGAAGGTAATAGTGCAGTAGTAAGATAAAAACCTGCAAACTGCTTCTAATAGTTGCTAAAGTTGATTCAAAGTTAACAGATATAGAAATAAGCTCTTCTTCACAAAATCAAGTGACTAGAACAGAAATACTATAAGAAAACACTCTATATCTGAGAAAAAATCTTGAAAAAAACAAAAAAAAGTTGTTAAATATAAATAATAATAAAGAAAAACAAAAACAAATAGATAGAGATAAAGTTTAGCTAGAGATGAAAATATACAAAATAGAACATATATAAAAAGAATATACAAAAATAAAAAAATTAAGCTTAAACTAATGACACATAACATTAATACCATCAAATCAAATAGCCAAAAAATAGAATCACTATATAAATGGATAATAGATAATAAACTTGATATTGTAGAATTATCAGAAACAAATATCTTAGCTAAAAAGATGTTTTTTCTAACAAAAAATTTAGAAAAATATAAAAGTTTTTAGACAAATGCATGTTTAAACAAGAAGAAAAGTTTAAATATAGGTTTGTTAATTAACAATTAGTAAAAAAACGACTTAAGACAAATAGACAGAATAAATGAGTATATAGTTTTAGCTAGTTTTATGTTTAAACAACTAGTTATAATAACTTACTTGCTACCAAATGACAAAAAAAAAAGAAGACTAATTCAAAAAACAATTATAAACAAGTATATTAGAAGACTTAAAAGAATACAAATAGTGATTATAAGTAATTTTAACAATATAGTAGATGTTAATTTAGATAGTCTGATAAAATCAAAAAAAAAACAATCAAAACTAAACCTATTGTTAAAATGACTTAAAAGACAAGAATTTAGAAATGCTTTTAAATTAATCAATTCAGAATCAAAAGAAGTTTCATGATTAGGTTAAGGTTTAGAATTAAAAATTAATTATATTTAGATTACAGAAGAACTTACAAATAGTTTTTATGAAACAGAAATTCAGCAAATAGATATCTGTACAAACAGTGATTATAATATGGTAGTAGCAAAAATAGGATTAAATCATTTGATTATATTATATAGTGCAGCAAAAATTAGAAAAGAAAGTTTAAAAAAATAGTGATTATATATAACAAAGCAACTAAAGAAGATTGAAACAACTATAAGCAAAATCTCGACAAGCAACTAAAAAAAAATTTGTATACAAGATCTTGAATAGTTTTCTCAAATAAGTGAAAGCATTAGAAATAAAAAAAATATAAATAAATAGTGAAACATAATTAGCAATAGCATTATTACAATAGTATATAAAAGTCTTTCAAAAAAGAAAATATCAAATATAGCATCTAACAAAATAAGAAAACAAAAGAAATACAGTTGTAAAAGACACTTATCTAGTTAGAAAAATAGATAAATATTGAAAGAAAAAACATTAAACTGGGCTATCTAGAAAACTATATAGAAGATCTAAATAAAAAAATTATCTTTATTAATCAACAGCATGAAATATATATAAATCTGGTACAAGAAAATTGGTCTTATAAACTTATTAATAATCTAAAAAATTAGTGAAAGATACTTCATGAAGAAAGGCCAATAAATTAGATAATCAAAAAAGAAAAAAATTAAAAAAAAACATAAAGAAATAATATCAAATAATTAATGAAAAGCAAGACAAAATGTTATTAAATCTATTAAATTAGCTATCAAAAAAAATTAAAATTGACAGACTAATAGAAAAGGTAAATGAATAAAAAAAACTATTTATAGAATCAACAGAAGTGTTAGAAAAGACAAAATAATACTATCAAAACCAATTTAGATCAAGGCATTTTAACCAAAAAATTTATAAAAAATAATAGTTGAAAATATACAAACTGAAAAAAATAATAAAAAAAGAATGATACCAAGATTTAGACAAAAATGTTACAGAAGAAGAATAAAATAAAATACTAATAAGACTTATAAAGAAAACAGTACCAGAAATTTCATACATTACATATACACTAATTAAAGTAGCAGAACCTAAGTCTTAAGAAATTTTTAGAAATTTCACAAAAATTTGTATTAAACTAAACAAAATCTCAAACAAGTAAAAGATTTCACAAATATACTTAATTTTTAAAAAAACAAATTAGCATTACAATTTAGATAATATTAGACCAATAGCATTTTTAGAAATCTTTTAAAAATGTATAACAAAAATTTTGACCAAAAGATTAACAAAAATTTTCTGTAAGAAAAATATACTCAAAGAACTAAATTTTGTAAGACTGCTAAGAAACTCAACTGAGAAGTCAGTGCATATTATAAATGCACTAATAGAAGACACTAAAGAGAACAACAATAAGCTATGATTAGTTCTGCAAGATATAAAAAAGACTTTTAATTCAGTATCACTAATTGTTTTAGAAAAAGCAATAGAAAGAATTAAGTTGTCAAAAAAAATAATTTTAATAATACTAAATTTATTTCAAAACAGACAATCTAAAATAATTATATACTGAGGACATACAGAGGCATTTGTAATTAATAACAAAATTAAACAAAAGAAGGTACTTTTATCATTAATATAAAAAGTATTCTATGATCTATTGCTAGAAAAAGTATAGACCTAGGTTATATAGCAGTATTGTCAATTTCAAATAACAACAAGCTAAACTACATAACAAAGATAAAATTACAACAAGTAGTAGTTGCATTTATAAACAATACAACATAAAAAGCAAGTAGTAAAGAGCAGATAGAATATATATTACAAATTGCTAAAGATTTCTTTAAACTAAATAATATTTAAATAAATAAAAAGAAATCAAAGCTTATTATAATAAACTCAAGTAAATTAAAAAAAAATAAAAAGATTAAACTAAATAACAAATGGATTTTTAAGAAAGGAAAAACCAAAATAACAAAATTCTTAGAAATTTGGCTTAATAATAAACTTAACTAAGGCCAAGTAAAAACAAGAATCAAAAAATTAGTATATTTTACAACAAGGTTACTCAACATTAAAAAAATAACAGATGCTCAGATATTATATATAAATAATATATATATAGTGCCAAAGTTGATATATATGCTTCAAGTATTAAGGCTTTTGAAAAGAGCAATAGATACTATACAAGGGCTTATAATAGGGGTAGCTAAGCACAAGTTAAAAATTGCAAGAACAATAAGCAATAGTATAATTATTTATAGAAATCTAAGTAACTACAATACATTATAAGATTAATTGCCAATTAAACAAATCATAATCATGCATATATGAATTAATTTAGCAAGCCTTAAAGAAAAACTAACAAGAATTAGAATAAACCAGAGATTGTTGCTATTAGGTGCAACAGAAACAAACTGGCAAGAAAACTTGACAAAAGTATGCAACAGCTTATAGAAAAACAATTTAACATATTAGTTAATACTTAAAGCTAAAAACTTATAAATAGCACTTGATTTTAATAATATAAGTATAAGAAAAGCAGATAAAAAACTAAAAATTGCAGATGTATTAAAGGACAAGTTTATATTACAAGTAGCCTTAGTACTAAGAAAACTAACATATTCTTAGTAAATCAGCTTATTAATAAAGAAGACAACAAAATAATTTTATAATAGTAGCTCAAATTACTAAGCAAAAATTGAGCAAAAAAAACCAGCAAGATGGTTTAAAAGAATTAAAAAAATTATACTAAAAGACAAGAGTAGTAGACAACTCAAACCAGAATTTATACTACCAGAAGAAAATAAAGAGGTATCACTATAGACAACCTTAGATAGATGCTTAAATAATAATAAAAAAAGAGTAGATTGTACTAAAGTTACTTAAAAAGAAAAAAAAAACTTAGTTATTAGAAAAATAGTTGCAAACACATCTAAAAAGATGCTTACAGAGTACTAAAAACAAAATTACAGAAAAACAAAACAGATTATATTTTGAAAAAATATAAAATTGCAACTTAAATCAAATTGGAGAACAGAAAAGTTGTAAAAAATAAAATAATAAGAAGATATTTAAGGCTTTCTGTTAAGACTTATTAGTAAGAAAGAAGTACCTAAACTAGAATTAGAGTAAGAAATAATAAGTTAATAAAAATACAATAAGTCAACCAAATTAAGCAAACATGAAAGCTTAGTTAAAGAAATAATATATGAAGATCTAGACATAGAACTTATCAAGAAACAACAACTTAGTTAAGTGCTTAAAGAAGAGCTAGTTTATAAGAATTAAAGAAACAAACTAGAAAACAACAAAGAGCTGATTTTTTATACAGATGGTTCACTCAAGAAAGTAATAACAGAAATCTAGTAAAAAATAATCATATAGGAGCAAAATGAATACAAGTAGATATTAAAAAAGAAAAAATAATCAATAAAAATACAATAGATGCATAAAACTGACCTTCATCAACAAAATTAAAGTTACTTGCAATTTGGTATATACTTCTAATAATATTAAAAAAGAAAAAAGTCAAGTCTATACTAACAATGCAGCAACAATAACAGGTCTTAATAGAGGAAAAAGTTAAAGTCAAACAAATATTAAATTAAAGAAAAAAACTATAATTTTAAGAAAAGTATACTAAAGTTATTTAGTTTAAAGAAATTAGAATTAGACTTAATAAAAATAAAAGAGCATAGTTGTAACAAATAGAATGATATGATAGATAAATTAGCAAAAGAAAGAGTAATATAAATAATTTTAATAGAATAATAAAAATACTATCTTTAAATTTAAATTTTTTTTTGCTAAGAGAATTTAGAAATCGAAAGCTCAACAAGTAAGTTTATTAAAAATGTACTAAACCTTAAAGTAAAAGTAGAATAGGAATTTATATCATTAATTTAAAAAACAGAACCAAATATAGAAAAAGAAAAACATAATTAGTCAACACTATGTCAATATTAAAGATTAGAGTAAAACTAGATACATAAGCATGAAGAGAAACAGAAAATTAGCAATATTAATTAAATACATAAATAAAAGGCTATCTGTACTCAAGATCTTGACACAAAGATGACCAAATTTATATAAAATTTATTTTGTATACTATATAATAAAGATCATGAAGAGAATCAAGACTATCTATTAATATGCAGAAAGTATAAAAAAGGATAGAATAGTACAAAAAATACAGTAATCAATTTGATATAAACAGTATTTGCAAAAAAAAATCTATAGAAAAACAATTAAAGAAGAACTTAAAAAGCTTTTATATAGAACTGTGAAAAAAAAAGATTAGCAAGCAGATCTAAAATTATTAAAAAGCTAATACAAGAAAAAGCTAAGAAGATATTACAAGATATTACATAATCTTTAAAAGAAGCCAAGAATTTTATAATGGTGTTTACAAATGCAATATAAAATAGGTTTTTTGAAAATATATAAAAAAAATATCGTAATATTATTGCCAAATAGAAAAAATTGATAGAAATTAATGCCACAATTAAAAAGAAAAATAATAACAAAAAACAAAATCTTCTGAGCAAAGAAATATAGAAAAAAAAAAAGTTACAAATATAGATAAACAAAATCCAAATATAAAGAAAAAAAATAAAAAAAACAAAGTTCAAATTTAAGAAACATAACTCAATTCAATTTTTAGGTTTGTAAATAGAAATATAAAACTCTTTTTTAAAAGTTTTACTAGCTAGCTTGATATAGTCTCAGGTCAGTAATAATTTTTTGATTTATATAACAGACTACTTCTAGGCATTTATAAAAGTAGCTAAGAAATATTGAACCAAAATCTAAACCAACTTTGTACAATATATATACAAGAATCTTAATAAAAATAATTAGCAAAGCTGTCTAAGTTAAAAAAAAAAAAAAAATAAGTTCTGTTATAATTGCTAAAATATGAACAGGCTGTGTTTGTTTTATAATAATTTTATATTAATTTTCTTTAAGTCATTGTATTACTAAACTAAATATATTGTCATAACATTTATATCAATTTTTTTTTAGCTCTAATAACAATAATGTATTTATTTTTTCTAAATTAAAGATAGGGTGTATGTAGATTATTTTTCATATAATCTGCATAGTATTTTGAGTTTTTATATATACAATAAAAATTTGCTACAAATAAAACTTTTCATTATTCTGACTATTTATTATCAGAATTTAGTAGTATACAGATTAGAAATTTCTATTTATAGAAATAAAATTTCCAAATTAATTTTATTTAAGAAAAATCTACTTTGCTATATTGCTAAGTTTTCCCTGAACACTTTATAATTTTCTCTAGTTACACAAACCTACCAAAATTTTTTTTAGAATTTTAGAATAAATCATTACCCAATCAGATTTAAGTTTTCCTATATGTCAAATATAACAATAATAAACTTTATAAAACTACCTAGTTAAAGTTTTAATATTTCTTTAATCCTTCACTCTAATTAATTTGCATTGGCATATACTATGCATGAACATCACATTACTTCTTTGAATCTTATAGTCTTAGAAAATACAATTTGCTTTAACATCACACTAAATTTTTTAAATCTTGGTTATAATAAAGCAAATTTAGAAGTGAAAACATATTACAGAAGCATTTTGTAGAAGCACTTTTAACTAATTAAGACCAGAGGTCAAAAGGCATTAGCATATGTGCTATGTATGAACACTATGATAACTACACTGGATCTTATATTGTATAAAAATGCAATAGCATATATTTTGTATTAACATGCTAAGAATTCTTTAGATCTTGGTTATAATAAAGCAAATCAGAAATGGAAACAGAACATTACTCTAACTTTTTTTAATCAATTTAGACCAGAGGTCAAAAAGGCATTAGCATATGCACTATGCATGAACATTACAGTAACTTCTCTGAATCTTAGTTATAGTAATCTTTGATTAGAGAATGAAACATTAGTATATGCATTTTGCATTAATATTGTGCTGAATTCTATAGACCTTTTTTATAATGAAGCAAGCTAGAAGTGGAAGCGTATTAGCAGAAGCACTATGTAAGAACACCATTCTGTCTTTTTTGAATCACAATGCTAATAATTTGGATCTGAAATTGGAAAAGCATTAGTTGAAACACTTATATATCAAATTATCTTAAAGTTGATTGAACATATTTAATATGATTATTTTTTAATGATTTCTCAAAAAAAAAAAATTCTCTACAATTAGATAGCACATATTTTTTATTATGATAAAAGCTTTTTAAAAAATTATTTTAATAAATAATAATATAACAATTATGATAATAATAATTATTATTATTATTATTATTATTTTATAACTTAGACAGTCTTGCTGATCACCTTTATTAAGATTCTTGTATATATGTTTTTAAAGTTGGCTTAAATTTTGGTTTGACATCTCCCAGCTACTTCTATAAATGCCCAGGAGTGGTCTGCCACACAGGCCAGGTGATTATTCCTGGCCTGAGGCTATACCAAGCTAGCCAGTAAGACCCTGAAAAAAGGGTCATATGTTTCTATTTACAAAACTAAAAACTGAATCAAGTCATGTTTCCTAAGTTTGAACCTTGTTCTTCTCTTTTCCCTTCCTCATGGCTCAGTTTTGTTCATCTAAATTTATATTCTTTTTTTTTTCATATTTCTTTGCTTGGAAGGTTTTGTTTTTTGCTGATTTTTTTCGTTTTAATTGCAGTGTTAATTCCTATTAGTTTTTTTTAGTCAGCGATACTATTACATTATTTTTTTCATATCTTTTCAAAAAAACCATTCTATATTGCATTTGTAAAAACTGTTATAAAGTTCTTGGTTTCCTTTAGAGATTGTGTAATATCTTGTACAGACTTTTTGGTTTTTTCTTATGTTAGACTTTTGATGATTTTGAATCTGCTTGCTGATTTTTCTTCTTTTGAGGTTCTTCATAAAAGCTTTTTGAGCTCTTCTTTATTTGAATTCCTCTAGGTTTCTTCTGCAAGTACTGTCTATGCCAAATCAATTGACATATTTTCTGTATCCTTTTATTCTTTTTCATGCTTACTGCATGTTGCTAGATAGTCTTGATTCTCTTTGTGATCTTTATTACATAGTATACAATTTGTGGTTTTGTATAGGTCTGAACATCTTTGTGCCAAAGTCTTGAGCACTGGTAGTTTTTCGTTTACACATTTAATTAGTGTTGCTAGTTTTCTATTTCTTTTTATACTTGTGCATTTTGTTCCACTTTGACTCTTAATGCTTTGCCA
>CAJVQA010005092.1:0-16641 GCA_910591915.1 Cetraspora pellucida | reverse complement strand
GTTTTAACTACTCTAGTAGGTTTAGGTTGCAGATAAATTAGATAAAATTAGATAATAATTTTGTTTATAGTCTGAGTTTCATTTTTGTAAAAAATTTGTAAATTGGCTCTGGCCTGTGTCAACTCTTGTAATTGCCCAAAACAAATTAATAATAAAGATAAAAGCAAAACCTCACCTTAACACCAAAAAAAAAAAAAAACAATTTATTCTTAAAATATCATTAATAGAATCTTTTATATTTTAATTTATTAATAATTTAGTTCTAATTTTTAAAAGTTTATACAACTTTAGTATCTTTTTTTTATAACCTACTTGGTACTTTATATATTCTTATAAGCCTTTTATACTACTAATTTAATTAATTCTATATAATATAACTTTATATCTAAATTTGCTAATAACTAAATTGATAAGCCCTTTATCTAAAGTTCTTGCTTATACAAATTATCTGCTTCAGGTTTTTTTTGAATCAAAATCTTTACTGATAATATTATTAAAAATTATATTACCTTTTTACTTGAAATTTTTAAGCAAGCTTTTTATCTGAGTATATATTTTTGAATTTATTTATATAATATTAACATTTTAAAATTAATCTTAATATGATTAGAATTACCAAAATTTATACATCTTAAATTACAAATAAGTTTGTCAAAATAGAACCATTTTTCAAAATTTGGCTACTAGTAAAATTTGAATACTAAACCTATTGTTTAGAAAATAACAACCCAAGCACTATAATAAAATTACAAATAAGTTTGTCAAAATAGAACCATTTTTCAAAATTTGGCTACTAGTAAAATTTGAATACTAAACCTATTGTTTAGAAAATAACTACCCAAGCACTATAATAAAATTAACATCTAATAAACTATTTTGTAAAAATACTAATTATAATAATATATGCTAATTTCATATTAAATATTTTGTATAAAATCTTATATAAATATATAATATATTATAACTTAAAGATAAAACAATATAAACTAATTATAAAGTTACTTTTATTAGTTATTATAATTATAATTAAAAATATTAACAGATATGATAAACTAGCTAATTCAATAAACTTTAATTTTAATAATAGCAATTTAAGTTCCAAATTAGACCAGTATAGCTAAACCCAACTACTTAACATTATTATAAATAAATAATAAAAATAAAAAATAAACAATTATATTTTTACTAATAATGTTATAAGTGTGCATCAAAAATTAAAATTAGAAAATAAAAAAAGTAGTAATTTAAGAGAGATAGAGTCCTCTTGAATAATGCATAGAATGTTGTTTATAAACTGTTATAAAAATTAAACAGACACTTCTAATTATATCAATTTTGTTAATTTTACTAATTTTATTAATTTACTAAATTTTATTTTAGTGTAATTTTTTTAGTTTTACTTGCTAAAATTTTCTAATTTTATTAAAATATTTAGTTATAAAGCAATAATAAATAATAATTAACAAACAATCAAACATATTTAACTGAACTTACTAGCCAAAAATTACCATATTTATATTGTCATAACAAAGCTCTAGGTAAAATTATGTTACTCACCTCTATTGGCTATATATATCAGACCTTTTTTGTATAATATATGATTCCTGACCAGTTTTTTGCCTTTTAAATTCATTACTTACTGTTATATTATCTGGAATTTCAAAACTATTAATAGGAATAGAACCTACATTATATTGATAAATATTACATTAACAATATAATAATGAGCAATATTATAAGATATATAATTATTAATACCTTGTATATCAAGAAAGTTGTTTCTTTTTTTATATTGCTGAGCAATTTCATGTGTATTAATAATTTTATTTGTATATTGATCTTTAGAACGTTTTTTCAAATCTTTTAAATTTTTTGAAAGCTCTGAAATTTTCATGTCTGCAGTCATAAATTCACTAATTATTTGTAATTTTTTATTAAATTTATCAAGCTCATCAAATTTATCCAGCTTATTGGATTTATCAAGTTTATTAGATTCATCAAAGTCATTAGTATCAAATTCATCAAATTCATCTGGTCGACTTATAAAACTATGCCATTCAGAAAGCATATCATGAATTGTTTTGGCAGTAGGTCGTTTTTGTGGGTCTGAATTCATGCATAATTTTGCTAAGTCAATATAGCAGCTAGGAGTTTTTGAATCAAAGTCAGGTCTCTTTCCGTTGCAAATTTCTAATGCAAGCTCAACGTCAAATGAATGTTCATAAAATGGACATATTCCAGTAATCATCTCTGCCATAATAATGCCAAAACTATATATGTCAGCTGCTGGTGTATACTTTGGACCTAATAAAACTTCAGGAGCAATATAAGGCATAACTCCATAAACTTCTTTTTTTAAATTGTGTTCTTCATTCTTTCTGGATATTCCAAAATCTGTTATATAAGATTTTAACGGTCTGGCCCATGATCCTTCTCTATGCTGTAAAATATTGCGAGAATGAAGATCACAGTGAATGTATCCTGCTTCATGAATTTTAATTAAATCCTTTGAAATATCAATTAATAATGATAATTTATCTTCCCAAATAAGTTCGTCAAAATTTAATGATAGACAACTATGAAGATCTCCCCTATTAGCATATTGAAACACCATCATATATTTCTCTGTTTCTTTATTTTGGGTTAGTCCATATACTATGAGCCTGCTATTACAATGTACATGGTTTTTAAACTAAAATATAAATAAAGTTATGTAAATTTGGAATGCAATATTCTATAGAAAATAATTAAATTATAACTTTAACTTACTTCCTTCAAAAAATCATCAGAAATGTTCACATTCCCAGATAAAGTTTTAAGTGCTACCATGATAGATCGTTGGTGTATATGTTCATTTTCATTTGAAAAATTTTGTTCCCAATTGGCTAAAAATACAGTATCAAATCCTCCTTTGCCAATCTGTTTTATGATATTTAACTTATCAAATGGAATCCATTTAATTACTTTCTTATGTTCAGTAGCGTTAAGTTGAAACTCTTTAATACAATCATCAATATATTTATTACCACTTGTCCATCCCTGAATTATTTTATAAGGTTCACATGACTGACACCAATTTGTATAAGTATTATATCGATTACAATTTGCACATATATCATAAAAATAATTTCTTTTAGAAGCAAACTCATCATTATCCTTGTCATTAACTGTACTTTCTAATACTATCATATATTCACCAGTGACATGAAATTGTGTTACCCCATATGTTTTAATTGCATTGTCTTTCAATTGCATATGATTTTTAAGCTTGTAAATATAAAATATAAATTCATATTACACATCAATTTATTTAAATACGATAAACATATAAAAATGTGAATAATAATTATAATTTCAACTTACTTCTATTAAAAAATCCTGACATCTTGAAAACGCTTTAAGTTTAATTGTACATGGCAGGGTACGTGATTGTATGTATCTTCCTTTGTCACGATTAATTGTTCGTATGCCATCTAACCAAATTGCTAACAATTCAGCCCCATTTTTTTGAATATTACTTAATCTATTAAAAGGAATCCACTCAATCATATTCTCATATTCTGTGGTTTTAAGTTGAAATTCTTTAATGCAAACATCAATATCCTTACTTCCGCCTGTCCACCCTTTGACTGTTCTCCAAGGATCACATGTTTGACACCAAGCTGGAGAAGTGTTATATCGGCTACAGTATACACATTTTCCATTCTCTTCATTTCTTTTGGAATGAAATTTCTCAAATATCAGCATATATTTATTTGTAGTTGCATTTTGAGTTAGTCCATATACTTTAAGCTCGTTATCCATTATATAATCTTTAAACTTATTGAATAGTACAATTTATAAGTACACATGATAGTAATAAAAAAAATAATATGGATTCTATCTTACCACTTCAATCAGGTCTACAGAATTCTTGGAATTTTGCAATACTTTAAGATCTATTATATATGGTGACGTACGTGATTGTGTGTATTTTTCATCCCAAAAAGTCGTTCGTATGCCATCTAACCAGGTTGCCAAAAATTCATCTCCATTCATTTTAATCTTATCTAACCTATCAAAAGGAATCCACTCAATCACGTTCCTATATTCTGTTGCATTAAGTTGAAATTCTTTAATACACTCATCAATATATTTATTTCCACTTGTCCATTTTTGAGTTGTTTTCTGAGTATCACATGTTTGACACCAAGCTGGAGATGTGTTATATCGGTTACAATTTAAACACTTTCCATAAGCTTCATCTCTTTCAAAAGCAAAATCAAATACTAACATATACTCTTTAGTATTTACGTTATGAGTTATTCCATATACTTTAAGTTTACTATTATTTAAATATTTCTTAAACTTATCAAGAACATAAATAAAATGTAAGTACACAAAAATAAAGCTATATATAATAAACTAAATAAATTTTATCACCTCTTTCAACAGTTCTATTGGATTCAATATTTTAAGATCTATTATACGTGGTGGCGTACGTAATCGTGTAAATTTATCCTTGTAGTTATCATCGGAAATTGAAATTATTCGTATCCCATCTTCCCAGGTTGCTAAAAACTCAGCCCCATTCCTTCGAATATTATTTAATCTATCAAAAGGAATCCATTCAATCACATTTTCATATTCTGTGGATTTAAGTTGAAAGTCTTTAATGCAATCATCAATAATTTTATCTCCACTAGTCCATCCTTGAGCTATTTTCTGAGGGTCACATGTATGACACCAAGCTGGATATGTGTTATATTTTTTACAATGTGTACATTTTCCATTTTTATAAGTTCTTTTGGAATAAAATTTATCAAGTACTAACATATATCCATTAGTAGCCGTATCTTGAGTTAGCCCATACACTTTGAGTAGGTTACTCAACATATAGTTCTTAAACTTATTAAATATGAAAGTATAGTTTATAAACACATAAAAATATAAATGATAATAATAAAATAAATATAAATTTATCTTACCTCTTCCAAAAGATCTTTTGAATTTTGAAAATTCTGCAATGGTTTAAGTGTGATTATACATGGTGACGTACGTAATCGTTCATAATCTTTGTAGTTATAATCAGAAATTATTCGTATTCCATCTAACCAGGTTGCTAAAAACTCAACTCCATTCTTTTGAATAATATTTAATCTATTAAAAGGAATCCATTCAATTACATTCTCATATTTTGTGGCTCTAAGCTGAAACTCTTTCAGGCATTCAATAATTTCATTTCCACTTCCCAACTCTTGAGCTGCTATTTGAGGATCACACGTCTGACACCAAGCTGGAGAAGTGTTATAGTTTTTACAATGTGCACATTTTCCATTTTTATAAATTCTTTTGGAATTAAATTTATCAAATACTACCATATATCTTTTAGTAACTGTATTCTGAGTTAGTCCATATATTAGTTGGATATTCTTCGTATAGTACTCAAACTTATTAAATAGGAAAATATAATTTTTAAATACATAAAAAATGTATGATAATAAAATAAATATAGACCATATCTTACCTCTTTCAACAAATCTTTTGAGTTCTGAAAATTTTGTAATGTTTTAAGTGTAATTATATATGATTGAGTACGTGATTTTTTGTATTCGGAAATTATTCGTATTCCATCTTTCCAGGTTGCTAAATACTCATCCCCATTCTTTTGAATATTATTTAATTTATTAAAAGGAATCCATTCAATTACATTTTCATATTCCGTAGATTTAAGTTGAAATTCTTTAATAAATTCATCAATAATTTCATTTCTACTTGTCCATCCTTGAGATGTTTTCAGGGGGTCACATGTCTGACACCAAACTTTAGATGTGTTATATCGTCTACAATATATACATTTTCCATTCTCTTTATTTCTTTTAGAATGAGATTTATCATATACTAAAATATATTCTTTAGTATCTTTAGTAGTTGTATCTTGAGTTAATCCATATACTTTAAATTCTTTATTCGTTATATAATCCTTAAGCTAATTAAACAGTACAATTTATAAGTACATAAAAAATCTATGATAGTAATCAAATAAATATATATTCTATCTTACCACTTTTAACGGATCTATTGAATTCTGAGAACTTTGAAATATTTTAAGATCTATTATACATGGTGACGTACGTGATTGTATGTATCTTCCTTTGTCACGATTGATTATTCGTATTCCATCTAACCAGGTTGCTAAAAATTCAGCCCCATTCTTTTGAATATTATTTAATCTATCAAAAGGAACCCATTCAATCACATTTTCATATTTTGTGGCCTTAAGTTGAAATTCTTTAAGGAATTCATCAATAATTTTATTCCCACTTGTCAATTTTTGAGCTGTTCTCAGAGGATTACACGTCTGACACCACGCTAGAGATGTGTTATATAGTTTACAATCCACACAAGTTCCATTATCACGAACTCTTTCGAAATAAAATTTATCAAAAATTAACATATATTCATTAGCTGTATTTTGAGTTAGTCCATACACTTTTAGTTTGTTATTCTTCATACAGTTTTTAAACTTATTAAATAAGAAAGTATAATTTATGAATACGTATAAATATGCATTATAATCATAAAATAGAAATAAATTTGACCTTACCTCCTCCAACAGATTTATCGAATTCTGAGAATTTTGTAATGTTTTAAGATCTATTATACATTGTGATGTACGTGATTGTATGTATCTTCCTTTGTCACAATTGATTATTCGTATTCCATCTAACCAGGTTGCTAAAAATTTATCACCATTCTTTTGAATGTTTTCCAACCTATTAAAGGGAATCCACTCGATTACGTTCTTGTATTCTGTAGATTTAAGTTGAAGCTCTTTAATGTAATCATCAATATTATTATTTCCACTTTTTACTTTTTCAATTGTTCTTATAGGGTCACACGTCTGACACCACGCTAGAGATGTGTTATCTTGTTTACAATGTTCACATTGTCCATTATCACGAACTCTTTTGGAATGAAATTTATCAAAAACTAACATATATTCTTTAGTGGCTACATTTTGAGTTAATCCATACACTTTAAATTTATCATCCGTTATATAGATCTTAAACTGATAAATAGGAAGCACAATTTATAAGTACATAAAGATACACATAAGACCGTTTAAAGTTAATTATTAAATTAACGTCATTACCTCTCTTCAAGGTTGGAAATTGAGTTCAATGGAGCTCAATGAAGATACGAATAGAGCCGATAGAGCTCTGAATGGAGCTAATGGATACTAACATTTTGGGTTCAATTCGTATAATCACTGAACTCCATTGGCTCCATTGCCAACCTGTCTCTTGGTCAACTATCCCCCCAAAAATTAAACAAGTCAATTGCGACGCAGCATCATCTTCATTAATCATGTCATTATAATTTACCAATAGAGGCAATCAATTATCTTGTGACTAGAGATGCTATCCGTTATCCGTTTTTTGTTATAGTAACACATTCGGCAAAGTTTCCAGAAACACATTTCGGAGTTATACTATTGTGTGTTCATATGATTTTGACCAAAATTTACAATGTAATTTTGGCCCAAATCATGTGGCCACGCGGCTATTGTAACTCCGAAATGCGTTTCTGGAAACTTTGCCGGAGGTGTAGCTTGTGATGTGCCATTTATATGATACACGAATTTTTTCTAGTGATTTGATTGGCTGGTAGAAAGGATCGGCAAGAATTTCACGCGTACAGTACTAACGCACTGTACGCGGACATCACTAGGAGTAGCCTATAAACTTCCATGTAAAATTTAGAAAAACTATGCCATATCTTAACCTCATTAATAACCTAACCCTAAAGACTAGTAAACTTTTCGCTTTATTCAATTCTTTTGAAATCTGATTGGTTTGCAAACACATGTCGGAAAATCTTTTTGTGGGTGAGCTATTACGTAACAAGATGTAATAAACATTCTGATTGGCTTGCTTAATTTCAGGGGCGGTGGATGAGGAGATAGTTGAATTTCAAACCATCTAATAAAGTAAATATAGATTATATCTCACCTCTTTCAATAAGTCTATTAGATTCTGAGATCTCTGCAATGTTTTGAGTATAATTATATATGATTTTGTACGCAATTGTTTGTAACTGTATTTATTCTTGTGATCATATTCAGAAATTATCCGTATTCCATCTGGCCAGATTGCTAAAACTTCATTATCATTCCTTTGAATATTATTGAATTTATTAAAAGGTATCCACTCAATCACATTCTCATATTCCGTATTTTTAAGTTGAAATTCTTTAATGCAGTCATCAATTTCCTTATTTCCACTTGTCCATTTTGGTGCCGTTCTCCGAGGGTCACATGTCTGACACCAAGCTTTAGATGTGTTATATCGTTCACAATGTTCACATTTTCCATTCAACCAATCTCTTTTAAAATGAAATTCATCAAATATCATTATATACACGTTAGTGGCTGTGTTTTGAGTCAGTCCATATACTTTAAGTTTACTGTTCTCTATATATTTTTTAAACTTATTAAAAATATAAATAATTTATAAGTATATAGAAATAAAGCTACATATAATAAAACAAATATAAATTTATCTTACCTCTTCTAATAAGTCCATCAAATTCTGAGAACTATGCAATGTTCTAAGGTTAGTGGTGTGTGGTGGCGTACGTGATTGTGTATATGTATCTTCGCGATCAGAAATTATTCGTATACCATCTAACCAAGTTGCAAGAATTTCATCCTCATACATTCGAATATTATCTAATTTTTTAAAAGGAATCCACTCAATCACATTCTCATATTCCGTAGTTTTAAGCTGTAATTCTTTAATGAAATCATCAATATTTTTATTTCCACTTGTCCATCCTTGGGCTGTTCTCTGAGGGTCACATCTCTGACACCAAGCTTTAGAAGTGTTGTAATTGTTACAATACACGCATATATTATTTCTCATTCTCTTTCAAATTATCGTTATAAGTACTATAAACTTGAAATTAATATAAGTGAACTTAAAAATTATAACCTGATTTGGGGAGGCTAAACCGTATTTATAATAGTAATAAAAAAAATTAATTTAACGTTAGGTGTAACCTGCCGCCTCGTTCACGGTTTTTAATGCATACGGGTATAATTTTTTTATTAAAAATTAAATAATAATATTTAAATTTATTTGCATAAACTAGTTTCGTGTAACATTACATAATCAACAAATATTTTTTTGCTTTTTTTTTAGATGCTCTTTTGATTTATTGGACATGCAACGATTAATATCATGAAATTTATTTAGCCAGTCAAATTTTGTGATACTTATCATTGCATGATGTCATCGTGCAATTATTATGGCCATCAAAATCAGTACGTAATACTCAGATCTTGTAACCCAGCACATTTCTATAACATTATATGGGTGCTGCCAAGTGAAAGCCTGACATTCTAAAAACAGTATAATCCATTAGTTAAAACCTCGCATTCCGTTGTTCATAGAAATCTATTTTTAGAAGAAAAACACTGCACGTAGGGGGAATTGTCCGCACATGTGATTCCGGACCTCTGATCGATCTTTGATCCGATCATCAATCATCATACGGTCATATCGATATTACTTATACATTTCATTTAATTAATCAAGCGAAAAAAAAATATTTTTCATTTAATAAATCAATTGAGACATATTTATTTACTTCTATTTTGTAAATTTAAGCATACTTTTGCTGTTCATAGTATTATTTTCTTTTTTCATATGGATTACTGTACTACTTGCAATAATTACTTTTCCGCAGAAGCCTTTATTTATAAAGGCAAAATTAATAAAACTTGTTCCAATTGCTTAGACACAAGGTCAAAAAAGAGAAAATTAAAAAAACAATCTTTATCCAATAATATTGAGTATGAAAATAATGAATTGGTTTATGATCGTGTTTCTTTTACTAAAATCGTTGAGTATATTTCTAACAAGGAAGCTAATCTTGGAGTAAATGATATATTATCTTTCAATCTTTATATCGAACTTGATGATCTTGTGTTGAATACTGCACATCAAGATGCAAAAAATACTGTAAAATTAATAGTAGACGAAATTGAAGGATTTGATGGATATGATTGGGTTTTTACAACTGGACCTGAAATGTCATTACATCACAATGGTGTTGGTTTATTTTACCTTTTATGCTCACAATGTCAAGAACTTGAGCATGAACATAAAGAATCTAATTGAAAAAGAATTGTATGCTTTGATTGTCATAGTAAACTAACAATTCGTATTGATATACTAGTGAAAAAGGCAATAATAAAGTTTCAGCATAATATTCAACATGAGAAACCTATTGATGTAACAACACCATTAGAAGTAAAACATGAGATTATGTAAAACCTTCACTTAGATCCCATACAATTACGAATACATCTTCGCCAAAAATTCAATATTTTACTTACTACTAACAAACAAATACATTATTGGTGGTCAACATATTGTCAATGTTTATATAAATCAGATGATAATCATATAATTTCTACTCGCAACTTTTTTGAAGGGCCTAATACTAAAGGCAATAAGCTTTGTTTTGATTGGAACACTAATATAGTTACAGCTATTGGATTTGTGACTCCTTTATTTTTCAAATTGCTATCATTATCGAGTGTGCACTGTGATGCAACTTACAAAATAGCCAAAGGCCATTTTGAACTCTATGGGATTATTAGAAATTTTGCGTGAACAGGTTTTCCCATAGCTTATCTCACTTTAAATACTACAAAAGCACAAAATAATGAAGAACAATCAGGGTTACAAACAATAGCACTTACTGGTTTTTTTAATTCACTTCGTGATAAAGGATTACAACTATAATACTTTTATACTGACAAAGATTTCTCAGAAATCAATGCTGCAAAGGAAGTGTGGTCTCATGTTGATATACAACTCTGTTTATGGCATATAGAGAAGGTTAGTATTATTATTATTATTTATAATCTTTTTTGGCTATTTATAAATATTTTATAACTTTTATATTTGATATACAATATTATGTACATATATTAAAATTTTGAATATTAATGTTTTTTTTTGTTTAATATATATACTATTGACTATTCTTGTTTATTAATATATAATATGGTAAAGGCTATTAGAGAAAAACTTAAAAGCAATAAACGAATCTATCGTAGTCAATATCAGCCAGATAATGTAATAGTAGAGTTCGATTTTATTGATTCTGCATTTAAACCTGATCTTAAACATATTGAGCCTGAGTACTATGCTATATGTCTATTACATTTACAAGACAAGGTTATTAATATGGTTAGGAAGCATTTTAATATGCATTCAAAAATTCCAATTAATGCTATAGGGCAATTTCTTACAGCTAATAAAATTCGAAGAAATGCAGTTCATGAAATTTATGAATTTTGTTTTGAGAATAAGCTTATTTTACTCTGGGCATATATGTGGTAGTCATGGTAAAAATAACAAGATGGGTGCTCTGGGCCTGTTTGGTACGAATTACAATTCCATCATGTAAAACTAACATGCTTGTTGAATCCCATTGGAGGGTTCTTAAGCATTGTTATCTTTACAGATTCAATAGACCACCTTTTTTGGATTATTTGTACACGTGTTGTTCCTGATCAAATTATTCAATTTAATCAAATACATTTAGAACGAATAGCACCCTCTTGGTTTAATGAATTCAAAAATAATTGGAAACAACTTATAATGAGACCAATTTCTGGTAGTGATGGAAAACGTTATTTTGTAGACTTAAATCGTTGAATTTGTAGTTGTCATACATTTCTTTGTAGCCGATTTTTTCTTTATAAGCACCTGGTTCATTATGCTGTTAATAAAGTAAGATTAACTGATTCACAAGATATTTAATTACTATACAAAAATTTTCAGCGATGTGAAGATTATCTCTTTCTTGTATATAACATCAAAAATTTACAAAGTATATTTGAAAAAATAAGTATGCCTCAGTCTTCAATTTCATAGTCTGAAATTTTGAGTAGTGAGTTTTTTGAAACAGATGAAGATAGTAATATTTCCAACTTAGATACATGGCATGTTTGTGAGCTTAAAGTAGCAGCTGTGTGATGTATAGCAGAACACCTTGAACAAGAACTTGCAGCCAAGAGTTGTTAATAATTTAGACCATCTATTTACGATGCTGGATGACATTGAAACAACACAGCATAGATGGCTATGAAGTCAAACATGGTGTGGATCAAAACCATGGACTTTATTTTTACAATAAAATATAAGAACTGTGAACTTATTTTTTGCAATAAAAAAAACAAAAAATATAGACTTTGCTTTCACAATAAAACGTATAAGATTCTTTATATTTTATATTATTTAAGGTTATGTGTAGTTGGATCTTGCTATTGTAGTTTATAAAACACAATAAACTTTGTTAAAGGTTTTTTTTAGCTTTTAGTAAAATTACCTAAGTCTTTTAACAATAATGCAGCCAGTTTAGTAACTTTATATATAGAACAATGTATTATTATAAAATTCATTATTATTTTTTAACACATAATTAGTGCATATACTTAACACATATCGATATCAATATGGATATTCTAAGTTCCATTTTCCGGACTAATCAGACTAAAGATGATGATCGGATGATCACATGTGCGGAAAATTCCCCCTACATCCTGATGCTGTTATTTTTAGAATGTCAGGTTTTCACCAATATGGATATATAACAATAAAAACTTTTATTAAGATATTATAGTGATTTACAATTTTTATCATAAAAATTTTATTAAAATGCTATAATGATCAAATTTAACATTTTAATTATAAAAGATTTCTATAGTATAAAATAAACACCAATGTCATTTAAAACTATATAGTGAGTTTTGTTATCTAACTTTATATACTATAACATGTAATATTTATAATTTTAAATTTATTTTCAATAAAAGTATTCTTATTTTGTTTATTCCAAGTTTTGAAAGGTTTTTTGCTTGGTTCAGATTTTTATGTTATCTACCATCTTTTGAATCAGTTTGAAGTTTGATTCAATGTTTTTCAATCATTCTCTTTATTGTGAAAAGTTATAAGACCTTTCAAGAAGGTCAAGCATCTATATTAAAGGTGCTTGATTAAACTCATATGATCCGATAAAACTATATAGTTTTATCGATTTGTCAATAATAAAATATGAGTTTCACAATTTGTCAATGACAAAATAATTTTATCAGGTATTTATAGTTAATAGTAGAGTAATATTGAATATTACTTTTATTATCTTATATATACATAGTTAAGTTGATAAAAATAATAAATAAATTATACCTTATGAAGAGTTTTTTATGCTAACCAATAATTTTTAATTCTGTTTCATCATCATCTTTTATAATATTATCATTATCAAAAACAATTTAATTAATTGTTATAATTAAAGAAATTATATGTGATCAGACGATATGTAATATGTTCTTTTATCATTTTTCAATTTTTCAATTGTTAGAATATTTGAATTTTGCCTTACAATTTCAGTTGCTATTAAGCTTGTATGTGATTTATTAATGTATTCCCTAATTTGTTACAATTTGAAAGATTTATATCCATTAATATAAGGTTATTGTAAACTATGTCTTCAAGCTCTTCAGATTCTATAGTATTCTCTTGCATTTCATGAAGATCCATATTCTGTTCTTGAAGTTTTCATTTTTTTTCTTTATTTATACAGATTAAACATTCAATACATATATATTTTTTTATTTTCAAATTCATTAATTTGGTTATTTTTCAACAAAATTATCATTTTTTTTGATTTTATTGGATTGAATAATCAGCTTCTCACTAAGACAAGAAAATTTTAAACAATCATTGTAACAATACTATATTATAAACAGATATCGTCATAAATGGCTAATATACAATTGGTTCATTAATTTTCGGAAGATGACTTTAAACAGCGATAATTCGAGATTTTAGTGCATAAGTAATAATTTAAAGATATTGCGAGTCAGAACACAAAATCTATGGTAAAATGCCGGAGATTTCCGTTTCGTCATGACAATTTCCGCCTTGACTTTTCATCAGTAGGAAAATTTCCGAATATGATATCATATATATGTATGCATATAAATATTAATAAATATTACAATATCTTTATTAAAAACCTGCTACATCTGGCTGAGTTTTCCAAGTTCCGGTTAAAATAAATACCACCGGAAAAAAAGCAGCTTCCGGCATTCGGAAATTTTGTGCCCTGTTGCGAGTATTTGTCATCCTATTGGTGCATTTCTATGAGTCCTACTGAATCTTTCCCCAAATTTAATTTGATCGTTTATGCGATAATGTAAATTATTGGAATGAAATATAAACATAAATGAATTAAATTGCGCAACTGTATTTTGATTTGTTTATTGTTTTCTTAGTTATAAATCGCTTATTAATGCTTATTAAGCCGCTTATGAAATCGCTATAAAACGTATAAATCATTCGAGTTTAATTCAATTATAATAATGATTAATCAACGTCGTAACCAAATGTAACCATTAATTTATGTCATAGCTATGATTAACTCCGTAGCCAAAAAATCTTTTTGATTTTAAAACCTTTGTAGGAAGATTTTCATATGGTTAGCTGTTTAAGTCTACTTAATTTTACATTATTTATGCAGGGTAAAGTACTTGTTTATTAGAGTTGTAGGACTCCACTATTGAAAATGATCAAAATTCCTTTTTTTTTAGAATAGTTAGCATGATAATAACCTAGTTCTATCTATTTTTAAGAAATCGTTAGTATGCCAATTTTTCTCTAAAACAAAAGGCATTTCGATTATTTTCAATAGCGAATCCCTACAACTAGTGATGTGCAATTCATATAATACCCGAATTTTTTTCACGTACAGTACGTATACGTAGTACTTACAGTGCATATCTAGCGATTTGATTGGCTGGTAGAAAGGATCAGGGCATACAGTACGTTTAGTAATGTACGTGGCACATCTCTACCTACAACCCTAATAAAACTTTCTGTATACTTATTTTAATTCATCTTTAAAGTTTATTTGTTTTAAAAAGTATTTTAACTAGTATAAATAATGTAAAATTAAGGATACGCCTAACAGCTGTACACCATACTAACGATATGTCATAATAAGGGGCAGTTCACAATAAAATTTGCAACAAATTGTTTTTTGTATTAAAACTTTTTATTGTATATCCCCGTAGGCCATATGTCAATTATAGGAATTGGCTATAAAAAATAGATTAATTCACAATGATTCATAAACTGAAAAGGATTTACAGCTGTTTCATAAATTCAGGAATGGTAACTTATAACATCGTCTCAGGTAGCTTATCGAGTCGGTCAGAATTTATGAAAGCAATTGTAATTGAATCAATTTCTAAATCAAAATTAAAGTGTAACTCACTATTAATAAAGTATATATGCGACTGTTATAGTGTAATATTTTTATTTATAATCTTCACAATATTTCGGATCTGTTTTATGGGTAAGAAGCCGAGTTTATTTATTATATTATGCATGTATATACCAATATAATCATGTTATAGCGTACGACCAGTGCGCAACAGTATGTACATAATAGGAAGATAGATTTCTCACTATAAACCTTTGCTATATATTTTAATTAATTTAACTTGACCGTTTACAGGTGTACAAAACTATGTGCGTACATACATCCATTTATAGAAAATTACATCTTTTTATCGCTTTCGGGCAAACTTTTATTCCTGATTGAACTAAATAAACACAATATATCTGACTTCAAAATTTTGATACCACAGCATGAAGTCAAACAATTGAATACGGCACACCAGTGTTGTGTATGTATTGTTATTTGCACAAAATTCTCAACAGGCTGGGCAAATTGCGCAAAAATTAGAATAGCTTTACGTATAAACCATTTTGTTTACATAGCATATTTGTGTTTCACCTCCAGTTAGGATAACCTACCTGACAGTATAACTTATATTATCTTACATTATAAGTTACATGCTTTCTCATGTAAATTACAGATATGTAGTGCTAAAGTTGACACGAGTTATAAAATGTTTGTCAGCATTAAGGTGAAGTTATACTAAATAAATTAATGTTGGCATATTAAATTAAAATATATTAAATTATTCAAAAGATCAATATTTATATTCTGAAAGCTTGATATAGCCAGACAATTTTTTATTAATACGTTCTTGTGTCTTATATTTTATGATGATGAAAAGAATTTTATTGGTATTAAGTTCTGCAAATTTCCGCTGTACTATAGAACATGAAATAATCTAACGCCAAAGTACGAACATAAAAATTTATTCCGAAATGGATTTTTTTTAATAAGATAATTTACGTAAGTTGCCCTCAAAAATTACGTAAGTTAGAATAATTACGTAAGCATTTCTGCACTTATTGACAGTGCATAAGATCTATCGTAAAATACCGGAGACTCCGATTAAGAAAAACTCCGGTGTAATGTTTTACAAACCAGAAATTTTCCGTTACTTGTACAATGTCGTCACTCAAACCTGGGAACGGAAAATAGTTTTCAGATAGCGATAGAGTTGCAGTAGTTGCAGTGAACTTAAATTGCCACCAAATCACGTACATGAACAAGGAACCGGTGATCATCACATCACGTGAAGTCGTGCAATTACATCATTTGCTTACTAGCACGAAACAAATCGGCCTAAATTATACCATCACCTAATCCTAACTT
>CAJVQA010005091.1:0-16641 GCA_910591915.1 Cetraspora pellucida | reverse complement strand
TTCTTGACTAATATTCTTTTCTAGTTCTTGTCATTTAATAACTTCTATCTCTAGTTCCTCTATCATTGTAAGACCTTCTAGTTTGCATTTACTTATTTTTGACTTGTTTGTTTCTGCCTTGTTTGTTATTTGGTCTATTACTATTTTGACTTGATTGGTGCTTTTACTTACTAATCTATCTGGAATTATGTAAATGTTTTTACTTAATCTTGTCTATTGCTAACAGCTGTTTCCTATCCATTCTTCTTCTCTTATACATCCTTCACATTTTTTAATCTCTGTTGCTACTTTATTTTCTTTGTCTTTCATTTGCCAGTGTTCGATTAATACTTTAGAAAAAAACAATAAAAAAACTATTAGAAGATAATTTTGATACTAATTGCAATATAAATACAATAATTGATATATAAGAAGCAATAGAATATGCTATACTTAAAGCAGCAAACAAATATATTCTAAAAAGAAGGGTTTTAATACAAAAATAAACAGAATGCAAAGTCAAAAAAAACAATAGCAGTATAAGCATATAGTAGAGCTGCAACAAATAATCAAGAAAGCAAAAAGAAAAAACAATTAAAAGACAGAAAAAAAAGAAAAAAAAGAGATAAACAAAAAACTCAAAGCAATAGAAAGAAAAATAGGAGTAGTATTACTAAAACTGCACAAATAGTAGTTAGAGACCTGAAAATACTTAAAGAAAAAGAAAAAAAAATAAAAGTAGCTACAAAGAAAGCAGATCTAAAAAAATATAAATAAAAGATTCAAAATAATCAAAACAAATTAAGGCAAAATGATTGTTAGCCTGCTCAATAGGCTGTATAAAAAGATAGTTCTTGACAGATTTATAATACAAAAAAAAGAAAAAGAAGAACAAATAATAAAGCCAAACACAGTTAAAGCAGGCCTAGAAGAACACTATAAAAAACAGTTTAGAAAAAGAAAAATCAAACAAGAAAAAATATCAAAAAAATGAAAAAAGAAATAGGAGCCAAAAAGTTGGATCAATAACTCATAATATAATAAAGTAAAAAAGAAAATAAACAAAATAAAATAATAAGAAAACTCAAAACAAGTACAGCCCCAGAAATATCTAGTATAAGCTATATATTAATCAAATGTACAAATAAAAAAACATAGAAAATCTTCAGAATGTTCACAGACCTTATATTAAAAAAGAAAGAAATACCAAACAAATAAAAGATAACACAAATATATTCAATTTTAAAAAACATTAAATAGGGCTATAGCTTTAATAATATAAGACCAATTGCATTAATTGAGACTTTTAAAAAAGTGGTCACCAAAGTAACAACAAAAAGATTAGACAAAGTATTTATAAAGAGACAGATACTCAAAAGACCAAACTACACAGATCTGCCAGGCAACTTAACAGAATAATCAATATATATTTTAAATATAATAATGAAAAAAGTCTAAGAAAAAAATAAAGAAGAATAAATACTGTTGCAAAATATAAATAAAGTATTTGACTCAGTTCCATTAGAAAGCCTAGAGTTAGTACTTAAAAGAGTCAAAATATTACAGAAAATAAGAAAAATATAATAAATCTTTTCTTCAAAAAATAATTAAAAGTTATTACAATATATGGCCTAATAAAAGAAATAATAGCAAAAGACAGAATAGATTAAAGTAAGCTAATCTTATCCCTAATATGATAGCTTTTTATAACCTATTACTGAAATGAATTCAAAAAAATAAAATACTTAGCTACATAGTAGAACAGAAAATTAAAGAAAGAACATATAGCAATATCATTACAAGTTATAAACAAGCTGCAATAGCATATGCAAATAATACTATATAGATTGCAAAGAGCAACTATTAAGAATCTTAGAAATTGCAAAAGAATCTTTCAAAGCCAATGATATTAAAATAAATGAATCTAAGTCAAAACTTATAATAATAAAAAAGATTTTCTTTAAACAAAGCAAGATAAAAAAAGAACCAAAAAATAGAATAGTAAGATTATTAAAAATTTGGCTAAATAATAGAATGAAGGAGATATTGATTAGGAAAAAAGCAAAAGAAATAGTTAGTCAAACAGTCAAAAACCTTAGATACAAAAAAATAACAATGAGACAAATTGCATATATAAATAATACAATAATTATTTCAAAATTGAGATATCTGCTACAATTAATAAAAATAACAGAAAAGATAATTAACAAGATACATCAACTTCTAATATGCTTGGCAAAACACAAATGCAATATAATGCATATAGCAAATAATTGCATAATAGAACACAAAGATCTTAGCAACTGCAAGTCATTAAAGCAAAAGATAATAGCAAACCAAATAAGCAGTATTTTCTTTAGACTGAACAAAAAAAATAATTTAGATGAATTAACAAGACTTAAAATAACTTAAAGTTGCCAAACTGCAGACTTAATAGAAAATATATAAAATGCAAAAACAGGATCAGAGAAAAAAAATATTAAAAGAACAATCTAGTATATTAAACAATAGCTAAAGCAAAAGATATAGGTATAGGCATTAAAACAAAAAAATGCTTATAGAGGGTGTATGAATATGAAAATAAAATAAGAGATATAATAAAAGCAAAAATATAAAAAGCAAGCAGTACCAAAATAAATAGCTGAAGATTAGTCTATTTGAAACAGCTGATAGATCCAAAAGACAAAAAGCTGATTATATAAAGACAGCTTAAAAGTTTTTAAGAAAGATTATGTAAGAGAAAAAAGTCAAAATAATTTAGTAAAATTGAAAAAAAGATGCTAATAATATAAGTAAGCAAAGAAGTATATAATCAATACAAAGTAAACAATTATAATATACAAGTATTAAAGATCATATAGAAAGGGGTTGGGCTTTATAGCTTAATTGTTAAGCTGCCAACTTTCTACAAACAAGGTCAATAGTTCAAGTCAGGCTAGAGACAAAATCCAAAAATTTTAATTCTGTAACCTAATATAGAAGCCAAATTGAATGCGAAGCTCTGTGATAAGGCCCAAAATGAAATACAAGAATGGATTAGGAATTCCCGGAAGGAGATCGACTCTGCAGAGAGAAAGCACTACATATAACAGCAGTGTTACAGAAAGTTCTACTCTAAAAAGTGTTATGCAGGTAAGTCCTATCAAGACGAGGCAGTACCAACATCTCTGTACTCAACTTGCAAAGATTTGATTGGAAGAGTAATACTAATGTAATAAAACTGGAGTGATGAGTGAAGCAGTGCATGCAAAGAAAATCTGTAATAAAGGATTGGTCTAACCAAAATTGGAACATCTTAGGCAGGTACTATAAACCCTTAAGAAGCAAGACAATAGTTGTACATTACAACATTATTGATGGTTACTATACTCGTATGTAATAAGTCAAGATTTCAGGCCTTCTTGCAATACCAATTTGAAAGTACAATAGTACTACAACTATGAGAGTACACAAAAAGAGTACATGGTAGCTGCAGATGATAATTCAGAATCTCAATAAATCCAGCTGTGCTGATCAGTACTAATATATAAAGGGCTGTGTATACCAAATTAGTAGCAAGAAGAGCAAAAAACTGCCAGAGTCAACCAATTTGAGAGAAGGGATAGGTTACTGCAGGAAGTAGATAGGAGGACTATAGTTAGGTAGAATTAGGGAATATAGTATTACAAGGTGGCTACAACCTTATCTTAATTAGTAATAATAATTGAAATACTATAATATTAGTCTTAATTTAGAAAAGTGTAGATATAATGTTATGTTGGATGTCTATATAGTAATATAGTAGCACAAATGAAATGTAATAACTCTAATGTATTAATCTGGTATTAATTAAATAAAGTATTATGATTAGCATTAAAAAAAAAAAAAAAAAAAAAAAAAAAAAAATAATTACTAATTTGTTTGAATTAATTATTATAAAAGCTTTATAAAAATTTTTACAAAACCACATCCAATTATTTGAATTTTCAATGGAACCAATAGCGAATGCTATAAGAACAAGTTTTTACTTATTTTCAATTGTATTTGCACAAAAATACACACCCTTATAGCTTGATTGTGAATGACATGCATCAAGAATGTATACAGCCTTACAATATTCAGCAGCCTTAATCCATGATCATAAACAAAAAAATGTACAGGAAAATCAATTTTTAGCATCAGTCTCAAATAAAACAATACTCACCAGATTTGCTGTAAGTAAATGATTAAGTAATGGTTTTATACATTGATAACTTTTGTCTATTTCTTCTGCTCTATGTTTTTTATTAGCAGTTAAGCTTCTCCATGCTGCTATATATGATGTTTCAACTCCTACTTCTGAATGAACATAGTTTACAATATCATGAGGTCTAAATGCAACAATATCTTTAATTAATGATGCAGAAAACTCTGTAAGGTATGATCCACATGCTTTAAATGTCTGTATGAATGTTAGGCAATTTTGATCATGTTGAATTAATTTCACAATATGAATGTAACCATCTTTGTGTTCATTAGCAAAAATGATAAATGGACATGTAGTAATATTGACTGTAGGACAAACAACAAGAAGCTTGTTTGGTCTATTAGTTTTGAATTTATAAGGTGAAAAAGATTCTACAGAGTATCTATCTAAAGCTGATCGGACACTTTTCATATTTGTAAATGTCATTCCAACTTGTAGTATTGTACTTAACATAGCGATAGTAAATTGTTGCAATAATAAAAGCTTTTAATTTGGTTACAAGATAAAAAAACAGGTTTAATCGATTAAATGAAATTTATATTTATAGCGAAATCATTAAATTATGTTTAATAATTCATTTTTCATGCATCTAAGTTTTTGGGTCCCGATGCATAATTATTTTTAAAATTTGGGTCCCAATGCATAATTATTTTTGATCTGGGTTCCTGTCTGTAATTATTTTAATTTTTTAGGTCTTTATTTGTAAATTCCCCTTAATTATATACAATATATACAGTGATGATCATAAGTAATGAAGCAAAAAAAAAAATTTGGTTAGATCATGTTATTTCGTGCAATTCTGGACGTATCCTTTTGTTTTTTTTTTAATTTATTCATAAATACTATAAGTTTCATGTAAAAAAAATTCAAAAAAAATAAATGATTCCAATTTTTCGTAAAAACGAACTTTATTTCATTTGCTGTGTTGCATTACTTTTGATCATGCGTAATGCAAGACAATCATAAAACAAAAAAAAAATTTTTTACATATAAAAAAAAAATGTTTTTTTCTATTCTAATTTTTCAGGCTTTTACCACCTGGTGTATTCACCACATGCCCTAATAACATCACAAAGCCGTTCGGGCATGGATCGAATTAGGTTGGTGTGGTCTCAACGTCGATTTGCTACCAAACCACCTGGACCTTGTTTCACAGGTGTTCTTTATTTAAAATTTGCCCAGGAAGGTTCCTAAGTCAACAGTCAACCTTAATCCACAAATGTTCGATAGGGTTGAGATCAGGAGACTAAGAGGGCCAATCCAACAACCTAACGTGGTTATTCCTCAACCAACATTTCGTCAACCTTGCTGTATGCTTGGGATCATTGTCTTGCTGGAAAATCACATCGTGAATATTAAATTCGCAATTTCTAATGGTTCCCAAAAAATCCTCACGAAGTATTTGATGATATAACTTGCCATCTATACGGCCTTCGATTCTACAAAAACCACCAATGTCATGAGACATAAAGCAACCCCAAATCATGACAGAACCACCACCATATTTCACCGTAAGCTTAATATGGAAGTCGTTTAAAGGTTCTTCAGAACACTTCCAATAATATTGCTTGCTGTCCAACCTAAAAATATTGAACTTTGATTCATCAGACCAAATTACCTTGGCCCAGTCTTCGTAAGTCCAACTTTCATATTTTTTTGCAAATTCTAACCGACGTTTTTTATGAAGTTGACTTAGCTAAGGCTTCTTTTTTTTAACACCTGACACCAAACTGTGGAACCTAAGTATACGACGTACAGTGGACACAGAAATGTCAATGTTTTCTTGTTCCTTCAAGCGGGAACACACTTTGACAGTACTTGAGCAGCGATGGGAGGTAATTAGGTTTCAATCCTCCTTTGAGTTGGTTTATCCAAACTAACTGGACGACCAACCCTTACCAAGTCATCAAGTTTGTGATGTCTTAACCACCTATTTTTAATATGGAAGATGGTGAAGGAACTAACTTTATGGATACAACCTACTGTCCTTGTGGTGTATCCTTTTTGCAGCGAAAGTAAAATTTTAGTCTGTTGGGCTGGAGTCGTTCGTTCATTTTTTCTTAAAACTTGATTATCGATAAGATTCAGCATTGTACAATGATGCAAAAATAACAATGTAATTTACTTTTATATTGTTATTTATGTCATACACAAGCCTCATCTGACCTTTATAGGGAACGATCATAAGTAATGCATCACGTTTTTCATGATACAACGCGTGATTGTTTCCGAACCGACAAAACAACCTAAATTAAGAATTTAATATCAAAAAAGGTAACTATTTATGAGCAAATTAAAAAAAAAAACAAAAGGATACGTCCAGAATTGCACGAAATAACGTGATCTAACCAAATTTTTTTTTTGCTCCATTACTTATGATCGCCACTGTATATGTTTTTTAGAGCTGCAAGATCATATAATTTTTCCGCAAAAAAGTCAAAGCACATCTTATTGAAGAGATTAAAAAATGTTTAATATGTTTTCATAAATTCTGGGTCATCTGAACAAATTGCTGATGAATGAATCGATATGAAAAAAGCTGTAAACCATCGTCATGACATCATACAAAACGAAAAATAACCCCTATGTTCCACTGCAAGTTGGTCCCAGCGTTGTCCATAATCGAGGGTGCGGCCACATGGCTTTCCGACTTTACTCTTATTATTACTAATCATTTTGTGCATCAGTATTAGCATTATTAATCAAAGTTTTAGATCGACCACATAATTGTGTCCTCGATTATGGGCGACGTTGGGACTATTCCCACTACGGGGAAATAAAGAGTAGTAGTTTGATTTATTGGATAAGTCGTTTGGCATCAACTTTTTACTTCTTCACGGTTTCCACAATGACAAATAAAAATTAATCACAACCGTGAAAAAAAATTTCTAGGCAATAATTTATAATAAACACTAATATGGAAATATTCCTGGTACTATGTAATAAATAAGTATTAGCAGTTAGTGAAAATTTAATACGTACGTACGTACGTATGCATTTGAATCTCGGAATTCACTTTAAAAAATAACCCTTCATGTTCTAGCCAAGAGATTATTTTAAATAATGCTTTCAACTCGCATTAACCTTAATCCAAAACCCAAACTGTCAAGCCTTTCAATCTGCATCACGTGTTCGAAAAATCCCCTGCATATTGCAGTATTGGCTGTTTCAACTGCTCGTGGTAATTTGACCATTTATCGATGGTCTTTTCTTATGCCCGGTAGATGAAATTTCTGAAATTGTACTAAGTTATTGACAATTTATAAAACTATACGAGACTAGATTCGCTCGAAACATTAAATGAGATACACTTACGTATTATGGTGCAATCTACACATTCAATGAATTGTGATGACTGAATACTCGGGGAACTTGCCAATAAAGGATATTATCACCGGTGTTTTATTTTATTGTGGTAACATCTATGAATCCGCGGATTCCAACCTTATGATATGAATAGATCGACCCAAATAAACATCCCTACCGTGTGTATATTAAAAGTGAAGTTGTAAATTGAAAACGATCAAGTGTAATCCTTATGTTGACTATCCAAACATAACTAGTAAGAAAAAAGATGATTTGATGCGAGTATCATTGGCAAAACGATAATTTACCGATATTGTATTATTAGTAAATATAATGCATTAAAATAACAATTTCATATATAATACAATAATATGAGAGTAAAATAAATCTTCATGATAGCAGGGAATATGCTTTTTATATTTAATAGACAATAAAATAAATTCTTTTTTTTTTACAAATTTTTGCTTAATTTTCACTTCAAATAACATCAACATGAATTCTTCTCTAAATAATATTATCGATAATAGTGACCTTGATCATGCAAAACCTTCAAAATATGTTAAAGGAATGATAGCAGTATGCTCCTTCAGCACGCTGAGTAGCATTTCATGTATTTTAATGCTTATATGGATAATAACACAAAAACATACAAGAAACGCAGCTGTCTCTCACTTGATAACGAATTTACTTCTATCAGATTTTTTTCAAAGTGTTGGTTTTATGATCAGTTATTATTGGATAAGTGTTGGTGGGATTCAAGCGGGAACAATTTGCGATATACAAGGATTTCTGATCAATTTTGGCGATACATCTTCAGGTAATTTATCTTCACGATGATAATATATCCTAATTTTTGGTATCTGAGTGACCGTAAATTGAAAGATCTATGCTTTGATGTAAACTTGTTTATATTAGGTTTTTGGGCGTTTGTAATCAGTATTCATACCTATCTACTCGTCGTTCACAATTATGAATGCCCACATATTGTCTTCGTGAGCATGATTATAATATGGTCTCTTAACTTAATGATTTCTCTTGCTGGCTTTGTCATCCAAACTTCAGGCCATCATTTTTATGATTCTGCTGGTGGATCATGGTGCTGGATTTCGGAAAATTATGTGGAATATAGAATTAGTTTTCATTATGGTATCATATTAGGTATTGCCTCACTGCTGATCATTCTATACGCAATTATGCTTGCGGTTTTGTATAATCGACAACGAAAAATGTCCGCACAAGAATCAAAGAGAATTTTACAAAGTGTCAATAGGAAATTGATTTGGTATCCATTGGCCTATATTGTTCTTGTAACACCATTAGCAATTGGCAAGTATAATAATAACTTATTTGACAAAAAAAGTTGATGCACTTTGTTTACCTATTCATTTGCTGTTTTAGAACGAATATTTGCCATTTTCAATTACGAGTTGCCGTTTGTATCGTAAGAATCCTTTTAACTTTAAAGCATAAGGCATTAGCATCCTCGTTGTTTTACAGCTAATATTTCATTTATATATTTTAACAGCTTAATTTTATCAGGATGCATCTTTACATGCGCTGGTTTAACAGACTCGATAATTTACGGAATTACGCGTAATGTTGTATCTGTAAAATCAATGTTAAATGTTGTTCCAAAATTTCTCCGTATTAATAGAACACGCAGTAAATCAGGCATATCTCCAAATGACATTGGTTCAAAATTAGATTTAAGTTCGTTTATATCCGTTACAAAAACTCGAGAGATTAGGATATCAATCGTTGGGACAAGCGCCGAATCAAATTCAACTACTGTGTTAAATAACAGTTATATAGATGAAATAGATGATTTAAAGATTTAATAAAGTGTATAATACGCCTGACATGTATTTTTATTTCTTGTATAACAGTTCATATTACTTCAATCCTTACATATTTATTTATTTAAATAGCTTATTGACAACCACTTCGCCGACAAATAGATTACTATAGACTACTATACAATATATGTACTCATTCTCATCTAACGTTTAAAAAAATATTAAATTATAAAGATTATGTCTTATGCTTCTGTCTTGCAGAGTGAAGCGATCGTTGAACTAGTTGTGAAATAAACTTGCCGGTTGACTGTTTGTCTTTTATATTATTTTCACGCGCTAAACTTAGGCTAGTCGTGACAGAAAAATTCCACCATCATGTGATTTTAGACGTATTTCGTGGATTATTATTAGAATGCGAAAAACTCAAGATTTTGATAATTTCAAGTTGATACCTGACCTTATTGGAATACAAAAATACCATTACTGGGTACTGTTCCTGATAGGGTAGAAAAAAAACGACGTTCCTGATAGGGTTCTAATAAATGTCACGGCTGATGAGATCGCCAGGGCGACCACCAAAAGTCCGGTCAGATGATCGGCGCCACAGCCGCAGCATCGGTTGGAGAGTCGAAATTAGAAGAAACTCCATTTTATCCTCCCAAACGCGTAAAAATATTACTACACTTATTTTGCATGTTGAGTCTCTGTTCACGAAATTTTTTATTCACTTAAAGAAAACTTTACATCGAAGAGACGAAAATTTCTTTTATATAAGTACTTTCTTTATCAGTAGCACAAAAATGACAATTATCATTAAACTTGAATTACATTCCTCTTTCGCATAAAACAACTCAACAAATTTTTACCTAGCTAGACCTTCAGCAGTAAAATAATAGTCACAAATTTAATTTTTTATTGTCATTGGCTTTACATAATTTTTCATATAGTAAAATTATATAATCCATTTTTGCGAGTAATTCATACTCATGAGCTCAGTAAAAAATTTAACAAATTGTTTGATTCTATTAAATTCTCTGTTGTGAGTATTCATACGTTCTTTTAACTTGCCTTCATAATAAATGGATTTGATTAAATCACTGCAATCTTTAAAAGTAAAACATCTATTTTATTAAAATTTTATTATATGAGTTCGTAAATGAAATTAGTGTGTATGTTTGATTGATATTTTATTTATTTCAAAATTTATACTGCTGTATTGATTAAAGTGTTTAACAACCATTAAGCAGTTATGCTGAAATTATCAACTTCTCAATTGTTATTTAAATTACTATAAAATGTATCAATTAAAGCATTTAAACTTATACGATTTTATTAACAATTATTAAATGATTATACTAAAATTATTAACATTATAGTTGTTATTTAAATTATTTTAAATGTATGGCGCCATATCAATTAAAGTGTTTAAATGTATACTATTTTATTAATAATCATTAAACAATTATATCAAGATTGTTAACATCATAATTGTCAATTAAATTGTCTTTAAATAAAATTAGCTCAACCAAAATCAGCTCATTACATTTAATAACTGTTTGTATAAAATGGCTAATATATAATATATTAAATTATGTAATTATTATTATGGTTTCTTTGCTCCAAATGGATTAGATTGAAATAACTATTATTGCACCAAACAACCTACATTTGAAATAGTTAGTAAATTTAGCCAAATTTATAGCATAATAATAAATTTAAATAAAAAAAAGACTACATATCTTTAAAATACTTATTTTAGTATGAAAATATATCTGAAAATAGCATTTTACAAATAGAGAAACTCATAATAATTGTTGGATGTTTTTTGAATGACTCACATTTTGATTGATCAAATCATAATTGTTCTTGTCCTTAATATTGTAATTAATATTGTCTATTTTTTATCAAACATTGCAAATAATTACCCATACTTTATATTCTTTCATTAAGTATTGTAAATAATTACTTGCCTAATTTTTCACAATGACACATATGTTAACTACTTTTTATAAATATTTATTGCAATAAATGAAATACCAAATAAACATTTAACTATTAGATACTTCTATAACCTTGAGATTATATACCTAAAGTTTCATTTATACACCAAGCATACACTTATAAAATAGTCAGTTGCAATGATTATAGAGTTAATTATCTTGAAAAATAGTTTATTTAAGGTAATGCATATTACAAAACATGCATTATATATAAAAATAATTGTACTAAAAAGAGTGAGAATCATATACAGAATAAGAAAATAAGTCACACACAAAATAAACAAGAACTAATTGTAAATGTTGACTAAGAACAAGTTAATATTGATGTATATACTACAATTAACTATTTTGAAGTTAAAGATTTTGTTAAACATAAAATCTAAGAGTTAATAGATGATGCAAAAGTTAATGAAATAGAAAATAGAATTTATTGAACTTACCAGACCAATTTGTTAGTGCATATTAATATAGCTGTTCAATACTTGACACTAAAAGAAATAGCAGATTTTGTTATTATAGAGATTGAAAATAGTAATAACTATTTATAAAAATAAGTGCTAATTTTTTTCTATCTAATTTTTAAAATTTTTTTTCTCTTCTAATATTTAATAAAAATATTATTTTAGTTATAAAAAAGTGAATTTATCAAAAAAATTTAGCATGGTTGATATATTTACATACTTATGTTGCCAGTTAAATAAGGTACAATGTAAAGTATATAAAGATTTAAACTATAAATAACATGCATACTATAATTGTGAAGGTAATATCAAAGTAAAGGTTAACATAATATTTAACATTGTAGCAATGAATATATACTATAGATTTCTTTATTTATGCACAGATTTTATAGCTAAGATACTTAATAAACTAAGAGAAGAAATAAGTACACATATATATCTTATTACAACTAAATTAATAAATTACTTATAACAAAAAGAATTTAATGTTTTAAAATATTCATATAAGTGAATATATTACTAGAAATCTATTGCAAATCAGAATAGATTTTAGCATCACAATGACCCTGTTGACTTAGCACTTAGACTGCTTAATAAACACAGTAATTTAGGCTTTTGTTAGTGTTTATATATCTAAAATTCAAAGTCAGTCATTATAGAATTTATTATACTATTATTAAATAAAATTAAAGATTAAGTATTTATATATTTTGATGTCTATAACTTTTTTAATGATTTTTATGAATGCTATATAGTTGTACTATATATAAGTGCTACCAAGAAAAATGCTACTTTGGTTTATTAAATAATAAACTAAAGTCCTATTTCTATTAACAGCACTCATATAATATATATTAAACATATATAAATTAATGTTTTGTGTTTTATACTAACCTTATTTTCATATTAACATTAAAGATATTAATATAATGAAAATATATATAAATGCTATTTACAGAACTGCAAAAGAATAATATAAATTATATAGTGTTGTAGTTAATATTAAGGAAGCTGACTTCCCAATTGCCTATATAGTAATTGATACAACAAAAATAGAAAATATAAATACTAGTACAGAAAAGTGCTATAAGATTTTGAAATAATTTTTAATGACAATAAAAAAAGTGACATTGAACTAGACTTTGTGTTTATGAATAAAGATTTCGGAAAAATAAATGTAGTGACTAATGTATGAGAATCTTTAAAAATTCAATTCTGTCTTTGGCATATAGAAAGAGCACTAAAATAAAATTAGTAGAAAAATATAAAAAATTAAAACATTTAAACCTAATATCTATAACTTATAATGCAAATCAAGTAGCAAATGAATTTGATTTTATTGATGCCAAGTTTTATTCAACAAAATACAATTGAGATTTACAAATATATATTATTTGTTTAATAATATATTATGAACAAATTTTGAAATTAATTAGAAAACATTATAGCATGCACCCACTAATACCATATGAGTTAAATATACATCACTTCAGTTATTTTTTTTTGGTATTAAGATGACCTCTTTGGTTCTAGCTTTTTATTAATACTTATATTAGGTATATGTTTTATACAGACATATCTATATTAAACTATTAGATGAGTATACAACTGGCTACATATATAATTTTTTTATATTACCTATTTAAGGAGTCTGCCTAAAGGTTTCCTACTAGTTGCTATATCTAACACCCCTGCTTAGATGTTCTATTTAAACTTTTAATCTAACTTTAGTATTAATTTTATCAGATTACAGATCTAGATCTATTCGCATTTAACCATAGAACTATAATTCTTAAACTATTTTTATTCTTAAAGCAAACCTACCAAAATAAGCCATATTTCTCTTTACTACTAATCTGGTTTAATAATATAGCCAAGACCAATACTTGCAGTTAGAGTTACCTATTAAACTGCTATTATTTTTGTAAAATTCATCCAAATCTTGATACCTATCTTTTTGATTTCTTTTCTATCATTTCCTATTAGCTGCAATTTGGAACTAACTGACTCTCCAGACTTTCAATCTAGATGGCCCAATATGGTATACTTATGTATTCTTTTTCTTTAGTAATTTTGACAGCCTGGTTGGTTATATGCTCCTTTACATATCTTGTTATCTGGTTTATCTAACAGTTCTATAAAGGTGTTTTATGAACTTTTATTAGTCTAATGACACTATCAAAAGTTTATGCTACCTCTTTACTTAGGATTTTCAAGTAGGTTTCATCTTCTCAGTTTCTTAGCCTTCTATGCCCAGTGATCTTATTATGGGTTTGCACCAAAGCCTTATATAACATCAGTTTTTTACATTTTTCTATATATATATAATATTATACTTTACATAGATGCTATAAACTTTTAATATCAGGTAGGACCTGACTTGGTGTATCTAAGATTACAGATGTTCAAAACTCAACCAATTGGCAAGAGACAGTTATCATAACACAGATATAATTTCCAAAATTCATTATCTATAGAAATTGAATCTTAGACTTACTACTTGAGAGTTGACAACCTATTTACTTTACTAGGTTATTACACTCTCATCACTCTAGTTATATTGATATTAAGTAAAAAAATATATATATCTTTACTTAATTTTCTTTTTTATCTAATAATACCAACCTTGGTCTTTGTAACAATCAATATTTAAGAAAGCACAATGTCACTAATTGACATTAAAACAATTGCTATAAATGAAATATATCAATTTTATGTTAAAAATGTTTTGTGAGTTTTATGAACATATCTATAGACCAATTGGTATTCTTTAAGTCGATGACATCTCTGGACATGTTCAGTTAGACCTATAATACTATTTAGCAAAACAACTATAAAATCAAAGTGTACTGAAGCATGATTAAATGATGTTATTTATATCATTTTAGTAATTCCAAATTGGATCTTATGTTTGGACTCTTCTTGATAAAGTAATACCAACACAAAATGACTGTTTTTCTCAAATTCTAAATGGTACAATAAACCTGTGCTGATGAGAGAATTTTAAGAAAAAATGGAATTACCTAGGTGCAAATGATAAATGTTGAATAGAAATGCATATAGATAAAATAATAATAGTAAAATAAAAATAACAAACCCAACCTCTAGGGTTGATAGCATAGCAGTTATGCTCTGAGGTTACAAATCACAAAGTACCAGTTCAAATCCTAGTGATGGCAATTGTAGAGATGCATTTCTAAAATAGGGAACTGCAACACTATGGCACCAAGAACCCAGGACATCATCAGATGGACTTATTTCTAGAAAAGGCAAGTGACCTGCAATTAAGAAGCCACTCGGTGATGAACATGAGTTAGAACCTGATTTGAAATAACTGAAGTCATGAGATGTAATGTGAGGCCAAAAGTCTGACAATGAGAGATACTACATGAACTCATGGCGACAGTTAGTTCTGAATAGAGCCTAGTGAAACCTTCTGATACTGGCAGGGATCAGTGCAATGGTTATCCTTAGAAAGTTTAAAAGTACAGACTAGGGGAGGTCAAGGTTTAGTTCCGAGAGTATATTAAGAATATTAGTTCAAAAAAATGCGAAGGAACATGAAAGATCTCAGCAGGACTAGTCAAAGAGTAAAAAAAAAAAAAAAAATTAACAAACCCACAATTAACAGACTTTTCCTAGATTATATTTTACAAAAATTTCTTGTTGAGTTTGCAGTTGTTCTGCTTTTGTTAAAAGTTATTTTTTAATATATAAACACTTGGTTTGGCAAGTCATAAATATATTTGATGAAACCAGATAGTAATTAATTAGAAAAAATTTTGAATGTTGAATTACACTGACTTTTCTTATTATAAAAGACTTTAATTATAATTAAGTTATAAATTTACTACCTATGATTACTGCTATTTCTTCTTCAAAAAGTATAAATTTTATGCCTATAGCTACTGCTATGTCTTTTTTTAAAACTTTTAATAATATTGATAAAAATCCAAAAAAAAAGGTTCATACTTATATTGAGAAGAAGTAGCCTCTAATTAAGTAAACAATAAAGTGAATACATACTGAACAATTAGCAAATATGGAAGAAAAAATAAAATCAGTAGAGAGGAAAAGGCATAGACAGGCTACTTGGGTTCTAGTAAATAAAAAAAAAGCTATATTTAATGTATTTATCTCTTTTGAATATATCAGAAATAATTTAGAGTAATATAATTAATAATGATATAAATTAAGAAATAAGAGATCGAGTATTTATTTTTTTTTTAAAAAAAATAAACTTAATGTACCAAGTACAAATAAATATTTATGTATTTTGACATTCTTATACCAAACTTAAGCTATTTATAAAATATTAATTAAATCATTTTATTCATAAGAACTGAACTCATAAGAACAAATAACCAAGTAATTACATAAGTCAAATTGAACATTTTATATATAATATTTTTAATTAAAAAGTTAATTATTTCTGTACACATTAATTAAGATCATTATATAATGCACAACTTTATAGGATCAGGTTCAGAGTGCTGTAGGGTTCTGGGTTTTGCCAATTATCTAATTAGACTTTTGATGATCACTCTGGTGATCTTTATAGCTAATGCTGAATTTGGCTAATGCTAAAGTTTATATAACATCGATGGCCCTACTGTAAAGGCTAGCCCAGGGAAACGGATACCAAGGTCGTAGTATCTGGTCGTAGTAGCCGGACGGGCAAGAACCTCTGGGTTGGGTGGCTTGGAGGTACCACCAACCAGGCCGCCAAAACAAACCAGAGGAAAAAGATATTGGGCCGATCTGATATACCGATGGACTGGTCGTAGTCCTATACAGGCTATCTGGATTGGGAGTTTGGTAAAAAGGCTGGACAAAAGGCAGGGGTATACTAAAGTACTGGGGTTATGCTGTGA
>CAJVQA010005090.1:0-16642 GCA_910591915.1 Cetraspora pellucida | reverse complement strand
AAAATTTGCCTAGATAGTACAAAATTGGATAATTTGATTAGTTAATTTATGTAAATCTATAAGTTAATTTTATTATATAATTTTATAGCCTAATGTTTAAAAACTCATATCTTGATAAATTTTATCCAATTTTAATAATTTTACTATTATTAGAATCAGAAAATTTATTTATTTAATATATTTTTTCAAAAAATTAAATATAACAAAAGTAATAAAAATTTACAACTAATTATATATAAAAATAATTAATATTGTACTCTACTCTTAATAAAAAAAATAAGTTGTTAAATTCTAAATAATAAGTCTAATATTCAAATTTTATAAATAATAAAATTTAAAAATTATATTTATATTATAATAACTATTTATTACTAATTGTTTAAATTTATATATTTGTAATTTTAGATATACTAAATTAAATCTTATTTAATATTAAAAAATTTAAAATATTTATATAAAATATAATATTAAATATATATAAAAGAATATTAAAATAGAGGTGTAATAACTTAGTAAAGTGAATAAGTTGTTAACTTTCCAAGTAATAAGTTAGATGTTTAAATCTTATTTATAACAAAAAATTTAGATAATTATTTATATAATACTTATATATCAACTTTTTCAATAATTAGATTAAAATATCTGTAATAACAGTTGCATTAGTATGATTAACAGATTATAAGGCATCTGTGTAAGTATAACATTACACAAAAGAATGCAAATCAGTATTAGGTAATATAAACTTTAGATAAATTCTTATAACTGTATAAATTTAAATAATCATCTATATAATACTTATATTATGACAATTGTTTTTAATAATTAAATTAAAATATTTATAATGGCAGTTACATTAGCATGACTGACAGATTATAAAGCACCTATATAAGTATAGTATTATATAAAATAATACAAATTAGTATTAGATAAGATAAATTTTAAAAAAGTTCTTGTAACTATATAAATTTATTAAAATTAAGAAACAAAAAATTTATTTAAAAAGATTTGAATAAAGAAGTAATACAAATTTTGATAACATTATTGTAAAGACTAATCTTATAAAACAAATACCAAGATCAAAATATTTAGATAAACAAAAACTTTTGAATTAAGAATTTTAAAATACTATCAACTAGAATGTTGAAATGAATTAGAAAAAAAATTATCAAGATAATTTAATATATCAATAAGCTAATTATAATCCTATCAGATTATCTAAATTAAGAATCTAGAGAATAAACAAAGATATACTAAAATATTTTAAATATGTTATAAAATAAATTTTAAAATTCAAATAAACTCTATAAGAATATAACAGTTTAATGATTAACTTTAATCACAAGTATTAGTTTTGTTATAACAATATCAAATCAACTGTAAAAATATATACAGAAAATTCTAAAAAGTTTATTTTAAAGATAAAATAATCTTAAGTTAAAACAATAATCTGAACATAACTTAATAATGTTAATATAAATATAGGTTCAAAGAATTTAAAATAAAATATTCAAGCAAAAATGTTAGATATAACAATTGATAAGAAACTTTTAAGCAAACTTCTTAAATAAATAATATAAAAAAATTATATATATAATTAATTCAGTATTGACTAGACCAGACCAGTTTAACTATTTGATCAGACCAATTTGACCAATGACCAGTCTGGTTAAAGTATTGTAATACTGGTCAGATTGGTTAAACAATATAGTTATACAGACCAATTTGACCAATTTGACTGATTTGATTATGGTCAAATTGGTTAAATTGGTTTGTTTGTATAACCAATTCAAAGGTCACATTATCCAATGACTACTAGTTATGAAATATATGTACATATGTATGTACATAGATACATCGATTCTCTAATATGCAATATCAGGGTTTAATGGTTTTAACAAAAGCTATGAAGACAAAAATACAATAATTAATATTATTTGAGTAGTTTATGACCAATAAGAGAATTAAAGTTAACCTTTACACAATAATATTTTCAAAATTGGAACTTTAGATGGCTTAATTTTTATATTTAATAATTAAACGCATTTTATATGATACTAATTCACTACGAACTTTTCTATTGCTGTAGCTATATTTATAAGTTATTTCTACTGGTTCTACTGTATCTATTATTTCTACCAGATCTACTATATCTGGTAGATATGTTGAAGCTAGTAAATCTGTCAAATTTAGCTGATTTTTATCTCGATAGATGATCTACCCTCTACTTGCATGTGTATGCATAAATACAAATCAATACTCTGATTTTATTATAGTTTACTTTTAATGCTTATTACTTGTATTTCTTAACTAGATTAATAGAATTTTCTAAGACACTACTATTTTAGAAATATTATAAGAGATTATTTTAAAGATACTATCATTTATAGTGAACTGGCAATTCTTTTATTGTAATAAATTTAGCTAACAAAATAATATAATTTAAAATTTATACTATAATAAAAAAAAAACTAGATTCTAATTGTTAGTAATCACAGAAGTATTTTCAACATGTTGCTGAAGAGTACAAACAAATGTTGGTTGTAATAAAGTATGTATAAAGAAATATTAAAGTTCAATCTTGAATCTTTGTGCTTAGCTGGATAGTACTTATGCATATTAGAAGAGACTGTGTTTAATTCTTTAAGTTTCTTGCTTTTTTTAAGTTCCTCACTTTTTTCAAGTTCTTCACTTTCTTCATTAACTTATTCTCTAGTAATAGTTTTATCACTTAATATTTTATATTTATTATTGGCATTATTATTACTATTACAGTTATCATAAACATTATTACTATCATAATCATTATTACTAGGTATTTTATCTCTACCAACTATTGAATTAAATGTACTTGGGTCATTTGTTTTACTATTGCTTGAATGAATAATATGATTTGTAGCAATACTTTGGTGAACTTTTTCAGTATTGTTTAAATGTTCTTTTCAAGCCATTTCAGCTGCGATTTGGGTTATTCTAAAAATTGTTAGTAGCTGTAACAAGCTAAGTTATTTAGTATAAATTTGCAGAGTTTTTTTTTTTTTTTTGTTATACAAGTAAATACAGTATTTTTTTTATTTAATAGAATTTAAGTATATAGTTATTAATTATCTTGAGATGGCTGTGTCTTTGATTTTGAAACCATCCTATTCTAGAAAAAAGGCACTCACAGAATGCAGAATTAACTTTAATACTAAACAAATGAAGTGCAACTTTATCAATTTCTTTTTGATCGATTGCTGCAAACTCCTAGTATCACAATAACATGAGCTCAGTTGCATTATTAATTGTCATATTTTCTTTAGAGATGGCTTCAAAAGTATTTTCAAATCTTTTGTCACTAAATATACCATGTTTCATATAATATTCAGTTAGTTCTAATGCAACATGTTTTGGTTTTATATTAAATCATACTTCATAATAATATTCAATCCACTGTGTTATTCTTTTAAAAGAAAGAAAATTAGTATTAGATAGAGCTTAAAGATGATATTGTAGGTAAAATATAACTGCTAGCAAAAGAAGAGGTTGTTACCAGTCTGCACATCTTTTTTCAAGTTTTTGCATTATCATAAAACTAAATTTATTAGCTTCATCTTTATATTGCTATGCTATATATCCAAATGCATATATAACATCAAAAAGGTTGGACACATCATGCTGAAGATAATTCAAAATACTGACAAAAGACAAAAGATGTTTTATTAATTCGTCAAGATATGTCCAAAATTAAGAATTGTTAATAGCAGTTTTGAATTTATCTGTAACTTGAAAGAGTTTTGATATAGAATCAAATAAGACTGTATAACATGTTTACTTCTTAAAAGCATTGCAAAGCAATAATAATATGAATTCCAACAGGTGGTTACTAGAAGTATAAAGCTATATATAGTTTTATAAATCCTTTGTTGTTCATCATGAAGAAATGATATTGCCTTTGAATATTGTTAATCTGTAAAATATGATACAATTCCAATGGCATCCTTTACTATTTGCTTATATCTAGATGAAAGTTTGAAAATATTACTGATATATAAGTTGGACTAATATGCAAAGCATAGAAGAAATACAATGTTATACTTTTGTAATTATATTTTACATCTGGTAAATAAATGTTTATATATTACTTATTATGATATAAGACTAATTTTAATTGGCTTGATGCTAGAAAAGGAGACTAAGTTAGCAAAAAAAAATTCTTTACAAAAAAATTATTTCGTGAACTATTAATTAAAATTATATAACTTTATAAATAATTAATTTTTTGTAAAAAATTTTTTTTTGTTAATTTGGTCTTTTTTCTAGTACCAAGCATAAAAAAAAATTTTTTTTTAATAATCTACACATACTAGGTAGAAGCATATGCTGATACACTATCAGTAACTATGGCCACTACATTAAGATTCTGGTTACTAGCATGCTCAAAAAAGGTATGAATTGTATTTAATACATTGAGAGTTTTTTGACTTTGATTGCTAATATTTTCAGCACTCCATATGTATAGCTGATTTGTTGCAGAAAGAATAACAGCATCTAAAATTTCCTGGTAGCACATATTTTTCCAACCATCAAACATAATAGTAACTAGTTCTTGTAACTCAAAGAGAGTAAAAACCTTAGTTTGTTTTAATTTTTCCATATACTCAACAAGAATTTTAGTACTTATTGTTCTGCAAGTTGAAATTTTAATAGTTAAGTTAAAAAAATCAACAAATTCATAAAGTGTACTACTTTTAGTAAAATAAAAGGAAAGCCTATTCTGAACTATTAGATGTAGAAGACAGTAATTAAATTTATGCTATTGATTAGTTGATAATGAATAAGCAATATAAGTTTCAAGTATATAATTTATTTATTTTTTTTTAAGATTTATATAAGATGAGTTTGAAGAAGCTTCTAACATTCATGTATTATTGCTTGTGGCATTGGAATTGAATGAGACAATGGACATGACTGTATTGTTTCTCTCTCTTGCTTGTTGTAATGCTTTTACAGCATTATGTGCCATATTTTTATCAGCATCTTTATATATCATAACTTCTTGGTTCTTATCAATTCAATACTCTTACCAATATTAATAACACTTCAAATGTCATTGCACATGATCCCATTTATTAAAAAACCCTATTTATTATATACTTCCCATAATTCAAGTCCTTCACTTCTTTTATTTTCAAATATATGTTCATTGTGTTCACAGGCTTTACAGATAGTTTGTTTAGCTGTTTGATTTGGGCCTAATTTATCTTAAACATGCACATATTTTGTTAATCGATGAGAATGGTTTTGAGACATTTTAATTTTAATACTAATAATTTATTTTTATTTTTATTTTTTTAGAAAATAGGATTGAGACATTTTAATGCTTTAATATTTATATAATTTTACTGATATGATTAATTTGATATTAAATTTTCTGATTAGTTCACATAATACTGGTTTAATTCAAAAGTCAATCTTTATTACATTAACAGTGAGTTTTAAATGCTTTCATATGAAAATAAGTCAATGTGATTTACAGCTTATTTGTAAACAAAAAAAATAGTTTATTGTTATTTTGAATTAGTACAGTTATAGAATTTTATAGTCTTGTGAATTTTAATATTATCTTTATTATTACAATAATAACATATGAAATTCATAAACTTATAAAATTCTATATCACTAATCTAATTAGAAATAGTCTGCATACTTTACATTAAACCAGCATCTAAAAGTAATATATAATGTGAAGCTTATTTCTAGAATTTGTTTACAAAAGCTTAAGCTAAATTCGCAAAATATTTTAATAAATAATAAGCATGGTTTTTGTAATAAATTCTGGCAGATATAGCCTATTGTATTAAAATGTTTTTATTTAAAGTATTATTTAATTTCAATTATAGAATATACAAAAGTTATCGATTACTATAATTACAGCCAATTTTTTAATAGACTATTTACAAGAATGTGAATTTGTCTTTACATATTGATCAGAAGTAAAATAAAAATTTACATTAAATAATTTTAGACTTATTTTGCAAATAAATTAAATAATCAATAAGAGTAATTTAATCTGTATATACCGTACAGATGCTTGTAGACATTATTATAAAAGTCAAAATTTGTTCAAATCTTAAAATTAACTTCTATTTTGAAATAATGCACATGGGTGTACATGAAATAATATGCAGGAAAATATGTGACAGATCATAATGAAATCAGATTAAAATAAAATATCTGAATAATAAAAATTTTTAGCCATATTCTTAGAGTTAAGTATTAAGGTTAGAGGTTAGTTTTAGAATAGAGTTTATATTAAACAAGTTTTATAGGTTGAATAGAAATTTACATTTAATTTTAATCTGATTTCATTATAATCTGTGATATTTAATAATCAAAAATAGTTTTATTAGAATGTAACAGTAATATTCTTAATTAATAGCCAGCTTAGAAGTATCTTAATAAATTGAGGGTTTATTAAAACCAGGTGTATTATTCAATTTTAAATATTTAATTAAAATAGAATTAAAGTAAATTCGTTTTAGTATATTTTATTAGTGTTCAAAATTTTGTCTATTTCTTGTATATTTCTTGTTTTTTACTTTTTAGTAGCATTAATTTCTAATTGATTATCAATTGTTTCAAGTTGATCAATTTGACCAATTTGAATTAGTCTGATTAGCCTAATTGGTTCATGTAACCAATCATTTGACCAATTTGACTATAGTTAAATTGGTCAAATTGGTCAAATTGGTCTGTGTAACTAAATTGTTTAACCAATTTAACTATGATCAAATTGGTCAAATTGGTCAAATTAGTCTGTGTATCTAAATTATTTGACTAATTTGACTGACCAACCAGACCAGAGACTAATTGACCAATAACTAGCAAAATCTATAGTTGACTACAAGTTTTAACAATACTGAATTAATTGTACATTCTTTTTGTAATAGTTTATAGAATTATATTATCAAAAAAATTATTAATTAAAATCAAAAAACTAAAAAAGTTATTTTAACATTAAAAAAAAAAGATATTAAAATTAATATTATATAAAACTTTAATATAAATTTATAATAAAACTACTAAATATAAAAAACTAAAAAATCAAAAGATAGAAATCAACTTGAAAATTTTGAATAAAAAAATAACAAACTTTTAATAATAATATTAAACCAATGAATACTTATAAAATATCTTAAAGAAATAAGTAATAAACCAAATAAAAAATATGTAAAAAAAGATATATACTAACCAGATTACTAAAATTATCAGAAATCATAAATGTCAAATCAATTATAAATATAAAATACAGAAAACTTTAATGAGTTTAATACAAAATCAAAGATTCCTTATATGAATGAATTGTTTTAAAAACTTTGTAACTATAACATATTTACATTAGTATGAACTAAATAATTAGAAGTGTAATAACTTAGTAAAATGGATAGGTTGTCAACCTTCAAGTGGCAGATCTAGAATTTAAATTTCAATAACAGTAAAAATTTGCAATTCTTTCTGTATTACAGTTAACTATCTTCTGTAATTAGTTGAGATAAATTATCTGTAACCCATATTATACTAGCATAACTGAAAGATCTAAACACTTATACAACATTATATGAAAGAACATAAATTAGTACTAGGTAATATGAATCTAAAATAAATTCTTAAATTGTGTAAATCACAAAAACCAAATAAAAAAACAGAAGCCTACTTGGAAGACCCAAGTAGAGAAATAACCTAAACTTTTAACAATGTTACTATTAAGACTAGACTTATAAAATAGTACTAAAACTTGTAAAACTAAACAAATATGTTAGTCTTTGAGAAAAAACCAGATAAACCAATCAGACTGTTAGAATTTTCAGGTTTCAAAAGAAAAAAGTACATGTTAACAAATATGTAAATTAAAGATACATAATTTTAACTTATTTTTCTAAGTTATCTGGAATGACAACTTAACAAAACTTAAATTAAATACCAAAATAGTAAGAATATGTTGTAAAATCAATATCAAGGTTAAAGTGAATTCTGCAAGAGCATAATAATTTAATAATACACCCTAATCATCAGTATTGGTCTCAACTATAACAATACTAAATCAACTATAAAAATAAAATACAAATAATTTTAAAAAATTTAATACAAAATTAAAGATTTCAAAAAACTGTTTTAAAGACTTAATGATTATGATATATTTTTATTAGCATCAGCTAAAATCATTGATAAACAAAGATAGATAAGTAAATATGAAAACTAAAATGGTTAAATAAAGAACCTACAAACAGATTCCAGGTATAACAGCTAATGTAAAATCTTTGAACAAACTACTTAAATTAAACAATAACTAAAATTATATAAGTAATTAGTTGTACACTTTTTTTATAATTGCTCTCTGTAGTTGTAATACAACCATTAACCAAATATACTATCAATAAAATCCTGAATTGCAAATACTCACCTTAATATTAAAAAAAAAAAAAAAACTAAACAATTAGTAACATAAATAGATAATAAATACAAAAATTAAAATATTTAAATAAAAAACTCACAAATAGATTCTAAGTATAACAACTAGTGTAAAACCTTTGAGTAGACTACTTAAATTAAACAATAACTAAAATTGTATGAATAACTAGTTGTACACTCTTTTCATGATTACCTTTGTAATTGTTATACAAACAAATATTAGTTAAAACATACTATTAATAAAATCCTAAATCGCAAGTACTCACCTTAACATTAAAAAAAAAAAAATTAGATCCAACAAATTTCTGATCCCTGCGTACACCCTACCCTTAATAAATTAAATAATATATTCTATTAATTTTTTTATTTAATTTTCCAGAAAAATTGGCTAAACTAAGTTTAAGAAATATGAAGCTTTATTTATATTTGTATGTGTATACATGTGTAAAATCAAACATAAAATACAAGCATGGTTTATGGAATTTCTGGATTATAGTTTATAGTTCAAAATATTGTTGGCATATGTAATTTTTGGAGATAATAAGACTAAGCTGGTCTATTAGTATCAAAAGTATATAATCAACTATAATAATTACCTCCAAATACGATCTGAAACCTTGGCAACATCAACCATTTCCTTTACGTCGTGGACTCTTAATACATCAGCTCCTCCTGCAATTGAGGCTGAACATGCTGCAGCGCTACCCCATCCGCGTTTCTTTGCATCCGGTTGCTTCGTTGCCTCGCCAATAAATCCTTTACGAGATGGTCCCACAAGACAAGGAAATCCTTCAAATGGGCTGTTCTCTCCTGTAAGTTCATGTAATCGCTTAAGTATTTGAAAATTTTGTTGGTAATCTTTCGCAAAACCTATACCAGGATCGATAATGATATTCCATCGTTTGACACCAGCTTCGATGGCTCGTTCAACTCGCTCAAAAAGTTCAGAACATATATCTGTTATGATATCTTCATATTGAGTGAGCTTTAACATAGTTTTAGAGTTCCCTCGCATATGTTGAAGACATATTGGAACATTAGTTTTTGCCATGATACGATACATATCTGGATCCAAATGACCACCGGAAACATCATTGATTAAATTGGCTCCTGCTGCTATCGCTTTCTCTGCAACTGCTGCTCGATAAGTGTCAATAGAGATAGGTATATCTGTCATTCCTTTTGAACGAATCGCTTGTATGACAGGAATAACACGCGCAAGTTCCTCTTCAACGGGAATTTCATCGGCATTTGGTTTCGTAGACATTCCACCAATGTCAAGAATGTCGGCACCCTCAGCTATTAATTTTTCCGCATGAGAAACTGCACTCTCTACCGAATAGAATTGTCCTCCGTCACTAAAACTATCAGGTGTCACATTGATAACACCCATTATATATGTCTTTGAAGTCCAAATCCATTTCGAATTTTGAATCGGCAAGACTTTACGAACAATGTTGTTTTTATCATAATTAAGCGACTTTAGATGTTGAGAAAGCAATTGTTCACATGTTTTATAAAGCTTTGGATGCTCAAACCTTTTTGCGATGCTAAAAAAAAATTCGTGAAACGATAGATTCTAAAATATATCAACACAAATAGATACAATTATTACTTACTCACACAAAGGTCTTAGCACAAATTCTCGCTCACACATCGATGGATGTGGTATTACCAAAGTATTTGTTGAGCAGTCAATATCATCATAAAACAGAATATCCAAATCAATTGTTCTTGGTCCATTCCTGACAGTGTTCTCTCGGGATCGTCCCAGATTTAATTCAACAGTCCAGAGTTCTTTAATCAACTCGTCAGGCTTCAAATTTGTGGCAATCTTTATAGATAATTCAATTTACATGAGCTTTATATCTTTGTTCATAAATTGAAAATATTTAATCTTACCTTACATGCGGCATTCAAGAAATTAGGTTGATCTGTTACATACATCGGCGAAGTTTCATATAAAAATGATGTATCCAATACTTTACATTTACATATAGTTTCTAACTGTTGTAAAGCTTCATTGATGTTTTTAATACAATCGCCCATATTAGATCCCAGCCCAATAAAAGCAAAATGATTATATCCTTTTGGGAGTGCTGTCTTTATTGCTTCAGCTCGTTCAGGAATTGTTGAACGCGTATTTCCAAAACCTTTTCCGTTTAAAGGATTTAAATGAGGTTGTGAAATATGCCTGATCTCATCTGCAAGATATGACTGACTTCTAGTAATCTCGATTCCAGCAGATTCGGCAAAGACCAGAGCACTTGGTTTCTCCACTCGAATTGTAACCTTGTTAACTTGACATTGTGTTATTGCTATTTTTGCGGCTGTTGTAGCGAATGCTTCTACAGTTTGATAAGTTGATTCTTCGACATACTGTTTCGACACAGTGATATAAATATTATAATATTGAATCTTTTAAAATGTATGTACAACCGAGAATTAAATACGTACCTTAGAAATAGTTCTTACAATAGTACGATAATTATGCGGCTTGGGGACGTTACCTTCTTGTGACGAACTAATATTAAAATCGGAATATATTGTTATATTCAATATCACTGTTTGCTTTTCTTCACGCTCCCATGGATTGACACCGATAATCGCACTTAATCTCAAATCTTTAACAAATATTACATCTTGACGGTTATTATTATAAATAGGAAGTGTATTTGAATTTGAATCATTTTGACTATAGTCTTCTCTAGTGCGTATTATTTCGACACCTGCAGAAGCAGCGTGCAGCAAAGCGCGAGGCTTTTCTACACGAACGGCAACTCGAGGTACATGACATTCGTTCACACAAATTTTAGCTATTCCTTCTGCTAAAGCTTCGATGGAATCACTGATAGAGTCCTCGGCAAATTTGGAGACTGCTTTGGAAACTATTCCGTAATTAATGGAGTATGAAAGTTTATCCTTTTCCCCAGCTTCAGAAATGTTTTTATGGAGAATTAAATTTATTAAAACGGGTTGACGTTTCACACGCTCCCAAGAGTCAACTCCTGTAACATTTCGTACGAGAAGATTTTTTATAATAATCTTGTCGTAGAATTCTTCTTCCATTGTTACAATCTGGTTAACTGAAAATAGTGTAACGGTACCTTTTTTTTGATAATCAGTAACACTCCAGGATCAGGGACGATGATTTGCTGTGTTTCACGGAACACCGCAGAATTTTTCTTAAACACAGCTAACCACAGAAAATACAGGTTTATTGCGAAATTATAATCTGTGCTCGGTTTGCGGGGCTTTACTTATTTGTGCCGGTAATACAAACTCCTAAAAAGGAAATAGCCAATCAGTGAATTCAAATTTTGATCGTTCCGGATCAGCCCGACATGAATTCCGAATGCGTGTAAAAGAAGAAAAAGCGAAAAAAACTCAAAAACTAGTGTTTAAACCAGCCTTGGTGTACTAATTAAAAATGTCAGAAACGAAATTTTACATATAATGGACGATAGTCTATCGCTATAGCCTCTAATGTTAACGTTCCAACCCTAAATACGTGTTTTATGCATTTTGTTTATTTATAAAATCAAATTTCCTTTTTTGGATTGTATTACCGGCACAAATAAGTAGTTTGACTACTTTGGTTTTTACAATACAATTTATATGTAACCAACCTAGTCAAACTAGCTGGTTACATATAAATTGTACTGTAAAAACTAAAATAGTCAGACTACTTAACATTTCTATTTTAAATAAAATTTTTTTTAAGCAATTGCTTTTATGTTTTTTTTTTTCTAATAAAGATATATATTTTTACTGTACTTTTCTAAAAATAAAAAAAAAAATAAAAAAGTTTTTTTTGTTTTTTTTTTTAGTATTAAGGTGACTTCTGGGTCTGAGCTTTTTATTAATACTTATAGCAGATACATGTTTATATAGACGTATCTATAATGAACTATTAGACGAGTATACAACTGGTTACATGTGTAACTTTTCTATATTACCTATTTAAGAAGTTCACTCAAGGGTTCTCTACCAGTTGCTGTACCTAACACTTCTGCTTAGATGTTCCATTTAAACCCTTTGATCTAATCCTAGTATTAATTTCATCAGATCATAAACCCAGATCTATTTATTATTAACCATAAAACTATAATCTTTAGACTATTTTTATCCTCGAGGCAAACCTACCAAAGTAAGTCATATTCCTTTTTTATCGTTAACCTGATTTAACACTATAATTGAGGCCAATACTTGCAGTCAGAATTATTCCTTAAACTGCTATTACTCTTGTAAAGTTCACCTAAACCCTGGTACCCATCTTTCTGACTTCTTTATCATCATCTTCTACTAGTCACAACTCGAAACTAACTGATTCCTCAGATTTCCAATTTAGATGGCCCAGTATGGTATACTTATGTATCCTTTTTCTTCTGGCAATTCTGGCAGTCTGGTTGGTTATATGCTCCTCTACACATCTTTGTCATTCGGTTTATCTGACAGTTCCTATGAAGGTGTTTCATGAGCTTCCATCAGTCCAATAGCACTATCGAAAGTTTGTGCTATCTCTTTACTTGGGATTTCCAAGTGAGTTTCTGTCTCTTCAGTTTCTTAGTCTTCTATACTCAATGGTCTTATTATGGGTTTGCCAGAAGCCTTATACGACACTGGTTTTATATTCCTCTATGTACATGTACCATGTAATATTACACTTCGCATAGATGCCTTGAGCTCCCAATGTCAAGTGGGACCTAACTTGGTATACCTAAAATTACAGATGCCCAAAACCCAACCAATCGACAAAAGACAGTTATCATAACACAAGTATAATTTCCAAAATTTATCATCTGTGGGAATTGAACCTTAGACCTGCCACTTGAAGGTTAACAATCTATTTACTTCACTAGGTCACCACACCTCAAATTAAAAAAGTTTTATACTGTACTGCAAACATGTTATTATTCATAATCGTATACTTTCTTCATATAATCACATGCCTTTGTCATTCTCTTTATTATTTTTTGTTACTCACTTTTAAACAGTTTATTATTATATTAACATCTTCTAACATTAATGCAATTTTTGATATTTATAAGGAAGTTGAAGAAATTAATATAGATATGAGTAAAAATAATATAAACAATACATTTAATTCTGTTTTAAACACAACTGATAGTGTTGGTCATATATGAAAAACAATAAAAGATAATAATACAGTATTAGAAGAATATTAGAATTAAAAAAAAAAACATATTTACTTCTATTAGATAAATATATAATATAAATTAAGAATCTTGAAAAAGCAGGTCTAAGTTATATTCAGCATGATCATTAAAGTAATTTGAATAGTGCTAGAAAAAAAAACCAATAGACTGAGTAATAGTACTGTCATCATTACAGGTCATATTAAAGTATTGCTAGAAAGCATTCAAATAAAAAACCATAATTATATAAAAAGAAACTAAAAAATATGATTGTAAAAACTCTATATATATAACACTTTCTGTCAATTCATTTATAGTGATATTAAAGATTGTTATAAATATATCAATTATTTTCCAGACTATTTATCAGATTTATGTATATTTCTTCTTTCTAAAAATATTAGAGAATTTATTCAAAAACATACTTTTAAGAGACTTGATACTTTTAATATATAAAAGTTTTTACAATTCAGAATAATTGAACTTAAAGATCAAATAAAGAAAAGTGTTGAAGGCCAATTATAAGATGTTCAAATGTTATAAGATACTTTTATAACATGATAATATATATCTAATTATCTATAATGTAATGAATAATTTTATTTAGATAAAAATAAATTTTATTCTTGAAATAAATAGCAAGAAAAATTAATTAATGAAGGTAAAAGTTGTCTATTTGAATGCTATAATAAGAAAAATAATTTTAAGTTTTTATTTGCATTTCAGACAAAATAATAAAGAGAATTAATAAAGCTTACTAGGGTTTTGTATCTAGATGGTAACTATAATATGAATTATTACAGATATCATCTTTTCACTATTGTTATACATTATTCAATAACAGAAAGTAGTTATCATATTGCATTTTTGATAAGTAAATTTAAATGATCATTGATATTAAAAAGATGATTAGAATTTTTAAAATATGTAAATAAAAGTTTGAATCTGAATATATTTATAGTAGATAATGCTAAAAAGGAGATAAAGTCAGTTGAAAAAAGTTTTTCAGATAGTTCTATCTTTTTATATCATTTTCATATATTGCATTCTTGGTACAAAAGGTTGAGTTATAAAAATATTGTAAATATTAATTTAAATAAGGCAATTATTTGGAAAGATATATAGCAACTTATGAAAACTGAAGAGTGGAATAATATGAGGGCATAGCAACAAGTTGCAAAAACAATTAATAGATAAAGAGAATTAAATAATAATGTTATAAAAAATTTTGCAAATTATTTTGAATGTTTTTGGCAATCCAAATATAAAATGTGGATAATATGTACTTGAGAAGTAGCTTATAATATAATTAATACTAATAATTTGATAGAATCTTTTTATCATAAACTGAAATATATATTTATAAGAAGACATTCAGAACATCAGCTTGATAGTGAAGTTTATTTGCTAGTAAATATTGTACTTTGAGATATAAACTTTTTAGTTCTTTTGAATAAGTTAAGAATTGGTTAAATGAATACTAAACAATAACAACAGTATATTAGAGAAATTGTTAAAACAAAAAATATAAATAAAAATGATATTTATAAAATTCTGTCAGATGTTTGGTTGGTTTGCTTAATAACAAATAATGACATTAAATACTTTGTTTATAAGAGAATTCTAATAAAAATGATATGAATATTATATTATATGTTTGTACTTGTTTAGACTTTAAAAAATGTTAATTAGCTTGCAAACATATATTTGCAATATTAACTCAATTTCCTATTTATAATTTATATAAATTTTTTAATTAAGTAAATATTGAAACATATAATAAAGATATTAAAATTATAAAATTACAGAAAGATTTTTCTACAATTATTGTTGAATAAAAAGAAAGAAATATACAAAACATTCATAGTTTATGAGAAGCTTTTTAACAAACTGTCTAAATAGAAAGAGTTAAAATTGTCAGAATTGAGACTGTATCACAAATCGATGAACCAAAAATTATTCAAGTTGTATCAAATATAAAGTTTAGGAAACAAAATAATTTTTAATTTTTTAATATTATGTATGCATATTGAAAAATTTTGAATTTATCTATTTTATAATCATTAATTTAGTATTGTTATATAATTGTATAATATATTTTTATTTGTGATTTTTTCAAGTATAGAGTTATTTTTAAATGTTTTAAAATTGATATAAGTATAAATAAAAAAGTTATTAAAAGATTTTATTAATGAAATATTATTTAAAATATTAATATCCTCAAGTACAGTATTTATAAGATAATAATATTATACTTTTATATAAGCATTTGAATAAGAATCTAAAAATTAACTCATATAGTAATAAATAACTAATATAAGAATTTAATTAATAACTCAATATATGAAATGAAACTTGGTAATTATTAAACAATAAAAAAAATATATTGATACTGTAGTTGGTTGATAATAATAAATTAAACTTATTAATATAAAATACTGTATTTTTTTTTTTTTTTTTTTTAAGCAGTCACACTAGTACTTTATTAAGATTTTGAAATTACATTTGCAATTATATAAATATCTTTAACACCTAAGTCTAGCATCACCCAGCCACCTTAAAGGTACCTAAATGCAACCTGCCGCATTACTTTAAGCAGAAGTAAGCTACTTGTCTAACTACTTAAAGTCTATAATAGAAGGGTCTTCTTTCTTCTACGACAAGTCCCAAAATTGTCATCTGTGTTTCTGTTCTAATTTGTTCTTTTTTTTCTCTTGTTCTTTCTTTCTTTTCCTTTATCTTTTGCTGATTTGCCTTTTTCCCTTTGCATGCTCTTGTCTTCTTTTTTTCCTTTCCTCTTTTTAATCTATCTGTTATTCCTACTTTCCTCTCCTATTCAATAATCTTCTCATATTGGACTCTTCATACTTGTTCATAGAATGTATTCCAGGCCATATTTGCTATTATACTTGCAAACTTCTGTCTTAACTTTGTGTTTAGGAGCTGCCGTAGTCTTTCTTGTGTTTCTTTTGGAATTAGGCCTTTAATTAGAGCCTCTCTCATTCTTACTTCTTCTGTTTCTGTTTTACCAAAGA
>CAJVQA010005089.1:0-16642 GCA_910591915.1 Cetraspora pellucida | reverse complement strand
AAGCTAAAATCTTTCAATTTTGCCTCCAGCCAGACTTGAACCATTGACCTTGACTGTGGAGGGTATGGGAGCTTAACCGCTAAGCTATGAGACCCACACTCTCGAACTTTTTAAATTTAATCTATTGAATTTACTTATAACTTCATTATATTATTTTATATATGAATAATATAAATAAAAGGTTTATATAATTTGGCGCATATGCATTTTAACGCACCCACCTGATCAGCCAATCAGATCGTAATATCACGTGTAATGTAAAATTGAAAGAATTTCTTTGCAAAATTTTGATATAAGAATAGCTTTTACTATTATTTAGTACTGACCTATCTTAAACCTGACCCTCTCTTACCCTAAATTAATGTGTTAATTGTTTTGTTTTGATTTTACGTTACACATTCAAACTTTTATTAGATAATTATTATATAGATTTGAAATAATTTAAGATAGAATTTGTGATTAAAATTTGTTTAATTTTGTTATATGGAATTTTGATATATAAATAAATATTTATATATTTGTTTGAGTTTGTTTAATTCTAAATTTTAAATTTTATAGGTTTTATTAATATATATAATACTAATATAAAGGAATTAAATAAAGTATAATCTATTAAGATAAGTAAATCTACCAATCAGGTTACTGAATTTTAAATCAAAAAAAAGAATATTAGGTCAAATTTGATATATCAGAAACAGGTTATAATTCTTTTAGATTAATCGAATTAAAAGTTTGAAAATAAACTAAAAATATACTAAAATATTAAAAATATTCCATAAAGTTGATACTAAAATTTGGGTAAACTTTAAAAAACATAAAATAAATAGATTATTTAATAAAATAACATTGAATTTATTGTTAAATAATATGTTCTAAAATAGTAATAAGTTATATAAAAAATGAAATCAAACTTGAATAATTTTTAATAAGAAGCAGTATAAAGTTAATAATAAAATGAATTAGCATTATATAGATATTGAATTAAAAATGTTAAAAAGTTTAAATAAGACACAAGTAAAAATCAGATATAACATTTAGTAGGTAATTTTAGAATAATACCTTTAAAAACAATGATTAAAGTTATATATATTACTAACTGTACTTTCACTAACTAAAAATGTGCTTAAGTTAATATCAACAAATAAAACCGATGTGACCAAATAGTTGAATGCTCATTAAAAAAAAAGTTTCAAATAATTTATGGCTTGTAGCTCTTGTCAGTAGAACTATAGAAATTAGAGAATTTAAAATATATTTTAAAAAGATATTAATATTTTGATAAAAAACACAAATTCAAAAAAAAACTTCGGAATCAATACTAGAGCTATTATGTTTTAATTACCTGAATTCTTGGTTGATCATGTAAAATCTTGTTGTTACTGTAAATTTCATCATATTACAAAATGTCATTAACAGATCAAAATAAAGATAATCAATGTTTCACCGTATGTACTAAGCAATTTACGAAACCTAATTTTAAATATTGGATAACTTATAATTTTGAAATTCTCTATGTTAGTGTGACCAAAAAATTTTATATGATTAAATCAATTGAAAATGATCTGAGAACACAAGTTTGCCTTGTCAAAAAACTTCAAAAACTTTTATGAAATAATCTGTGCCGTACATCAAGCAACAAAGCATGTTGTTCAAAACAAAATGTGACCAAAGTTTTTTTAAAAAATAAATAAATAAATACAGTATAAAAGTTATATACTTGGTAAAAAAAAAAAATCTAGTGATTTGTTCATTTGGTTATTTAAGTAATTTAAATATAAACATCCCATACTTGTAATTATACATAGGTGTCTAAATCATACCTTTTAATAAAAAATTATTTTGGCATTTAGTTTATCGAAAATTAATTTTTCATAGTAACGAAATTAATTTTCATATTTGACGAAATTTTTTAGTGAAATTATTTATGTCAATACATTAGGAAATATAATTACTTTGTGAAATTTGTATAAAAAAAATTAACAGTGTCGAAAAGTTTGTCGAAAAGTTTGTCGAAATTGCTTTTTTAAACAAAATAATTTAGTGTACGTACTTGTAATTATTGCTATAATAAGGATATAATAAAAATACAGTCAACTTAATTTTATTAGTAATATTTTTTGATTATTTTAACAAATAAATAAATATATATATATAATAATTAAATTACTATTTAATGTTATTAAAATGATCTATAAAGTATATATATATTTTTTACATTACAACATTTTTTTCATTTTTTTTATAAACGAATATAAAAAGTATTTTAAAAATCGAAAAAGACATCTTTCTCTAACGATTTCCTTATTCGGTAATCCTTCTCATGGTTTTAAATCTCTCATTTCCGTATCCATAAATCCCATAATTCTTTATGTTTGTTTAAATAAAATTTTCCAAATTGAATATGCTTAATTTTAATATAAGGTAAGTTGGTTGAATTTCTTTAACCCCGATAATAAATAAATAAATAAACAAACTAATAATAATATTATACGTAGTCTATATACATATAAATATAGATATACTATGTATGCCATGTACATTTATATCTACATTCTTATGAAATACGTATATATATTTTCTACGTACAGTACATAAAAAGTTTTACGTATTATTTCGAAACGCATGGACTGTGAGTATAGATTCTACATTTAGCATTAGTTACATACGATCTTGTTTATACATAGTCATGTCAAAGAAGTGCATATATAGTATATATAATAAGTACATCATCTGACAATCCTAAAACCAATAAGAATTAATCGATATAAAAAAAAATAATAATACAATATTGAATATGTAATACTATAATGATAAAAGATCAATTATTATTTTTTTTTGTTTAATCATTTATTGTATAAAAAACAATCATATTTGATATCATATCAAATGATGTTACTATTTAGAATCGAGGTTAAAAAAAAAATGAATGAATGAATAAAAAATACGTTTTCATTACATAATTTAATGAAAAAAAAAGAAGCGGTAGTGATAAAATAGAGTACTTAATGAAAAAAAAAGAAGCGGTAGTGATAAAATAGAGTACTATTCTTAACGTTTTAAAAATAATAATAGAATTTTAATAAATCATTAATAAATCATACTCTAAAAAGATTTTTTTTTTCAACAAGTTAAATAAATATGGATTTTAAATTCATTCTCATTATATTTATATAACCTTTAAAAAAAAAAAAATGACGATAATGATATTTTAGTGATACATACTAGAGTAATTATCTATATAGTCTATTATATTTGTATAAAAGAAAAATCAGTCCTGTTTTTTTATTTTTTAGTTTTTTTTTTTGCGATTCGTTCAACTCACTTTGCAACGTTAAATATTTTGTGTAAAACGTTAGTAACGTTGTAAGATGGAGGAAACAGTACAACATTTGGACTCGGATATAAAAATCGTAATGTTTAATAATCATATAATAATCTTATAATAATCTTATAATTAGTTTTAATAACCAAACTTTATAAAACTTTTATTTTTTTTTTAATTCATTCTTATAATTTCAGGATGAATATTATAATCCAAAAAAATTGAAAGAAAAGAAAACCCGTCGAATTAAAAAGGTAAAAGTTGAAGAATAGGTAACATAAAATAATATAAAATATATATATATATATATATAAGTAACGTTAGATAAACGTTATTTTTTACCCAAAATTTTCAATAAAATAGGCACCATTAAAGTTTGAAAATCATTCATCAACTCCTACATGTTTCGATATTTTAAAAAAAACGAAAAAACGTCCAAAAATTGAAAATGAAGAAGACGATGATAGTCAAGATGATAATTATGATCAAGACAAAAAAACAAACCAAGAAATTATCATGCAAAAAAAGAAACCACAAACATGGACAAAAGAAGAGGACGCAATGTTACTTGAATTGATTCATAAACATGGGTTTAAAGCTAGTATCATTAGAGAAGAAATGGGAAGGAAGCGCGGGTTATCTTCTTATACTTCACGATGGGAAGTATTAAAGAAAAAAGCTCTCACTTAAGCTTGCTAATCTTGTTAATTTTATCAATCTTGTCAAAAGATACAAGAATGGGCTAATAAATTTCAAATTTGCTTTAAAAGAAAACTTTACACGTAAATGTAATGATCTGCAGTGTGTCAATGTAAATTATCCGAGTGCTATGACTTATTTGGAAAACACTTAGTTTATAAAGTTTATTGAAATACCGATACGTAACAAGAAAAAAACAATGGTTTTAAACAAAATTTTTTTTTCAAAAATTCCTACTAATCTAAAAAAAATAAAGAAAAAAAAAATGAAATGAAAAAAAGATAGAAAAAAATGAAAGATAAAAATAAAAGTTCTTTCATATGGTTCTCGTTAATAGTGAGAACACATCATTCAATTGTCTTTATAGCTTATATACAAATGCTAACGTTTGACCTCCCAGCGTGAACATAGTCAAACGGTCCTAATTACTACGATACCTTCTTCTATTAACATTATGAACATTAATATACAAACAAATAAAATTCCACCTTATGAAAATCGCAGGAAAAAAAAATGTCCTAGAGTCCTTTAAAAAGAATATTCTTAAAAGAATACTCTCAAAAGCCGATAAAAAAAAATAATAAAGTAACGATGCCTTATGTCCGTACATAAATGTATAATAAATTTTTTTTCTTTTTTTTTTTTTTTTTTGTGTGATGATTTTCCTCCCAAATAAGCATAATTAATGTAGCAAAAAAAAAAAAAAAGAAAAAAAAGAAAGAAAAAAAGAAAAAAAAAGAAAGGGGGAAAAAGTAAAAAAAATAAAAATAAATAAAGGGGAAAAAAGATAAAACTAAGCGCTTTCCTTAACGCACTCCAGGAGAACTCCTACACTTGAGTAGTAAAACCATTATTTTCGAAGCATTCCTCTCAAAGCAATTTGCTTTTCAACGTTATCAGGTCTTGGGAAGGGCATTTCATAACCGCGCATGGGACCCGCGGTATGAAAGAGTTTAGGACGGTATTCGGGAGTTTCCGACATAACACTAAAAAACAACAATAATAAAAAACAATAATAATAAAAATAATAAGTAGAAGTATTTAATAAATATAATAAATATAAGAATAATTACTATTATTACTATTATTACTAAATAATATAATTCACAAAAAACACATATGTACCCGGAATTTCTAAACTTTTGGATAAGCGCGTTTTTACCCTGGACATTGGCATACGACAATTCGCAAATCTTGTCAGAGTTGAAACTCGGCCTTTGAAAACGGGTATTATTTGTTACAAAGGTTAGTGATAATCGTATAAAAAACTTTTAACGTAAATAATTTTAACGAAATAATGAAAATGTAAATACCATTTTTTTCCAACGCGTGCTTCAGCAAAAGAAAGTACGGCACTTTTTGCAGCAATATTATAAAATATTAAAAATATTAAAATATTAGATAAAATATTAATATTAGATAAAATATTGATAAAGAAAAATTTTACCTGACATCTACAAAGTTAATAAAAGCGTATCCGACATTACACTTATTTTTAAAATCGATACGTAAGTAGACGAAATCGTATTGACCACAATGGGTTTCGTCTAGCCAATCCAACAGCATTCCCTAAATTTTACGCAAATAATTTAAGAATTAATAATTGTAAGCAATAACTTGATAATACAATATATATTGATAATATATTCATTGATAAATCATTGATAATAGAATGTACCTGAGTATACTTGTTTGGAATGTTTCTAATCATGAATGTGGTACGGTTATCAAGGCCTATTATGAAATATGAAGTATGAAATATGAAAAAAAAAATCAAAAAATAGAGTAAAAATTAAGAGAAATTAAAATTAAAAATACCAATTCTAATTCTTTCAAGATCAAGGGCATTCTTCTCTGGGATAGATCTGTTACCAGATGAAATCACGGTACTATTTTCGGGTGGTGATGGAGAAAATTTTGCCAAATCTTCCGATCTATTTTCTAGATCCGGTGAAGGGGCAACAGGGAACTGACGCGGAGGCGGAGGAATGGCCAAACCAGTTTTTTGATGACGTTTGAAGTCATCAGCAACTGCATCCCATGACTGTGAACCGGCATCATAATATTGGACACGGATTTGAACGCCCTATATTTAAATAAATATAATATAAATAGTGGATAAATATAAATAATGAATAAATGATAAATAAGTATAAATGATAAATAAGTATAAATAAGTATAAATAAATATAAATAATAAAGAATGAAATTTAAACGATAGAAATATAAAGAATTATTAAAGGATATTACACAATTAGCAAAAATCAAATCAAGATACCTCAATAATTATGCCATTTATCGATTCTTTTGCAGCACGAGCAGCGCGTGTATCGTAGTATTCAATAAGAAGGACCAGAGTTTGTCCAGCTGAAAGGGATCTGGCAATTCTAATCGTACCCACTTCGTCGAAACGATCCTTATAATAAAAAAAGAAATTAATGATCGACAAAAAATTTCCTAAAAAGAGCATAAATGTACATACCAAGATTGCAGATTTAATTGATTGTGCACCAAACCAAGAAACCATGATGACACCTTCGTTCATCCAATCACACTCATTACCTTGGATTTTTGGCAATTCCTATTTTTTTTTTATAATAATAATAGTAATAATTAATAATTATTTGAATAATACGTAATAATTATTTGAATAATACGTAATAATAATAATAATAATAATTTGAATAATACGTAATAATAATAATAATTTGAATAATAACAATTTGAATAATAATAATAATAAATTTAATAATGAATAGTATTATTTTAATAATACAATTATAAATGCAATTATAAATGCAATTATAAATGCAATTATAAATGCAATTATAAATGCAATTATAAATGCAATTATAAATGCAATTATAAATGCAATGATAAATACAATTATAAATACATTAAATTATTAGTATTATTATTAAAATTGATATTACCGCAATTAAAAAATTATATAATAGAATACAAAAGTATATAAAGTATATAAAAGTATATAAAAGTATATAAAAGTATATAATAGTATAAAATAGTATATGATATAAACATACCTGAACAGCGCATGGTTTAGAAGAAAACTGGATTTCCAATCTACGCTGATTATGAGGCGCGTCTTGATGACGAAGAAATTGGTGTGCCTTGACAGCGTCACGAAGATCATAATAGATCACATAAGCATAACCGATTCCAGCAAGAATTTCTTGGACGTCACCATAAATCTAATATGAAAAACGCGTAAAAATTTGGAAATTAAAAATCAACAGTGGCGCAGTAGGATATTTAATAAATTAGAAGATTACCTCGAAAATTGATCTCATGTGGCGCCAAAGGTTAACGTCAGTAGGAAAATTTGAGACATACAACCACCTAGAAGGCAAAGCACCCCAAGTACAACCAAACATCTCGGAACCATTTAAAGTTGATTTATGACCAGCAGAGGTTACGACTGGAGAAGGGGTCGACGGCCTTGTTTCAGATTTTGACACAGCTGGAGGGAAACAAAATAGACCTTGACCAGATTTAGAGATTGAAATTGTCTCTTCAACAGTAGTTTGTTCCTTTTGCGGACCAACATATAATTTTGCGATCTGACGAGCAATCGACTCCTCATCATATATACTGGATGGAGTACTAGGAGGCGTAAGATTAAAAGAGCAACATCCTTGAGTAAAAGTGACAGCACGAGAACTATGGTCTTTAGACACATTTCTAGAGACGTCCATGTTATCTTGCAAAAAAAAAAAAAAAAGTATAAATTTCATGTTTCATGTTTTAATAATAATAATAATATTATTAATAATATTAATAATTTAATGATATACTTACTATTAAAAGACAACTTACGGTTTTTTCTTCCGGAGGTACCAAAATCCGTCTCGGAATTGATAATATTAGCTATATCTCGCAATACATTAGTGCGGGGCGCCGGAGTAGAAGGAGGCGAAGGTAAGGATAATCGCTAAAATAAGAATAAGAAGGATGACGCGATGAAAATGAATTGTATGCGTTACAAAACGCGCCGATACAAAATTATAAAGTTTATTATAGATTATGACGTGACCAAATTGGTCAATGAAAGGTACCTTTTGATCAACGGAAGAGTCAAGCAATGTAACATCAGTCATGGGAGAATCCGCAGTCAATGACTTGATTTTCTCCATTAATTTCTAATGAATTTTAAAGATTTCTAAAGATTTCTAAAGATTTCTAAAGATTTCTAAAGATTTCTAAAGATTTCCAGAGGTTTCTTAAGATTTCTAAATATTTCTAATGATTTCTAATAAAAATATAAACAAGAAAAATGATGATTAAAGGACTTTTATTTTAATTTTTGGACATTAGGAAAGAAAAATGGTGAAGTATAAGGTATGTAAGGTGTGTAAGATGTATAAGGTGTATAAGATGTAAAAATTAAAAAAAAAAATATAGATATATATATATCAAAGAAGGATACCTTGGATGATGTACTTTAAAAGTTAAATAAAAAGAGAATAGAACGACTTCTTTAATAAATTATAAAGAGAGGTATAATGAAAACGCGAAACAAAGTATAACAAATTGATCAAGAACGAGAGAAGAAGAGAAGAGCGAGAGAAGAGCGAGAAAGGATAGAGTAAGATAAGGAAAGAAACATACCAACAAGCAACCTTTTATCGATTAAATACGAAAAGAACTAAAGAGAAAGAGGATAGATAATAAACTTTTTACGTGAATGTCGTGAAAATTGATAAAGCTAACGACGAAAGAAAGTGCACAACAACTAGTAACTACTGTTGGAATGGATAGAAGTTGAAGGTAAAGGATGGCATTTATATGTATTTTCGCCAATAGTTGCAGATCGGTAGGGTTCACCGGATTAATTAGGGACCATATTACGAGTATATTACGGAATCTTTTTATTGTATAGGAAACCCCGCCATTCATGGTGACATCAACATCATTAATTTAAAATTATTTATTTATGATATTATAAATAAGTATATAAAGTATATAATTAAATATATATTAATTATATATTTGATAATATAATGAATAATATTATAATGAATAATATAAAAGCAAGTATAGAAAGTTAATTAATCAGATGGTAATCAATTGGCAATCAACTGATAGTTATTGATTATTCTCAACGATTCACATATAACGACGAATCCCAAGCTTCGAAGCGATTCAATTGATTTTATTAACACGAGAAAATGGTACGAGTGATATCATAAACATAAGAGGAATAACAAGTTGTATTCTAAAAAAAGGTATATCAATCATTTTATCACTAAAACCATCAAAATCTACACGTGAATTAAAACTTTCTCGCGTATTAAACTTTTAGTTTTCATACTCGAGAAAGCTTACGAACCGGAGTATATACTCCGGATTTCGATTATCCGTTATCGAAAAATTTTTCACCAGGTCGTACAAAAGTATCGTGACCAATTGGAATCAAAGATATGCCGCAGACAATGCAGCTTTTTACTTTTTTTGTCTATTAATTTTTTTCTTGTGTATCAATTTTCTCTATTTCCTTGATTTATATTATATTAGAAAGTAAATATATAAAATTATATATATATTATTATTATATATATAATCTTATAATATTATATATATATATTATTATTATATATATAATCTTATAATATTATATATATATATATATTATTTATAATATTACATAAATCTATCAAATATAATACGTATCACATAAATATATATACATAAATATGTATATGTATATATGTATATGACATACATATACATATATATGTATATTTCTAATAATATACATATACATAATATCTAACCATATCTTGCTATCTTGCTTAAATATTACTTAATACAAAAACGATCGACAAAATGATATAAATGATTAACGTTAACGTTAATTTTCCGGACGGAACGTTCAAGAACAAAGGCAATCTAAGGCGTATTGTAACTTTCAATTAACTGGATTACCTAATAACACTGGTTGGCGTTCATGGGAATTTTCTAGCACGTAACTTGTTATAACTTTCTATGAATTTTATAAATAAATTCTTTGCATCTAAATCAATTTAACCATGTTCCTTTCTTTAACGTTAATTAACCTTAATTACAATTAATTAACATTAATGGTTTAATCAATTTTGTAATCAATTTTATAATCAATTTTGTAATCAATTTTATAGTCAATTTTATAGTTAATTTTTATAGCCAATTTCATAGTTAATTTTATAGTTAATTTTATAGTCAAATTTATAGTCAAATTTATAGTCAAATTGATTGTCAACTAACGTCAATTAGAATCAATTAACGTCAATTAATATTAATATTAACATTAACATTAACATTAATAAACTGAATAAACTAAAAAATTTAAATTAAATACCCCAGAAAGAATAATTACTTTCAGGGTATATTAATCGCTAAATGACTCATTGTTCTTGCAGCTTTGTTTATACACTTTATTCGTGTTGCCATATTTTACCTTTTATATTATTAAAAACTGAAACATTCTGTTATGACACTTTTTTGACGTGTAACAATATACGATCTACAATCTTGTTTAATTCCAATTGAGGTCAAATTCCCTTATCAGGATAAAAGATCAAGTAAGTGGTATACGACTCGGAGTTTTCAGCACGAGTTTCCATTATTAAAGTTAATTTCATCATAACTCTATTTAAGTCTTAGCCTTTTTTTCTCCTATTATAATTTTAGAATTCTGAAAAGAACGTCGTGTAACAATTATCGATGAAATCTGGCGTTTCTACTTTTATCCCTTTTCATCCCTTTTCATACTTCCCTTTTCATGTTTATATGCCCCAAGTTCTTTTATGTTCTTTTATATTACTTAATGTTCTTTTATGTTACTTTATGTTACTTTATCGGTTATGCTTCTAATTACTTTTTTGTGCTTCATTTTACTTTTGATTTTGATTTACTTGATTTGTAATGTCATTCATACATGATCGTGTAGCTTGAAATTGTCTTTTTTGACTTTGCTTCAATTTATTGAATATGGTTAAGTTTTTTATCATTAATAAATCCCGAGTAATCTAAAAAAAAAGCTTCTAATTCTTTTAATCTTCTATTTTTACCATTTTGTTTCATAAATTTTGTTTTTTTTTAATCTGTAATCGATTAGTCGTACGTACGTACGCACGTACACACGCACGTAAAAAGTCCCGTGACATGCTGTGAAACCTGTCAATTGAAACTAAAAATCAAATCTGCGGGTGATCTCATTTATTTGTTAGTTTTGACCACGTGGTAATTAAAGTTTTTGTCAAAGCGTCTGTCAATAAGGCAATAAGGTGAAGTATTTATTTTTAGTCACATGTTTGGTCGTTTTTAATTCCAATGATACAAAATATTCATTTTTGATACTTTTTGCACCTACTTTTTTGATCCATTTAAACATACATAACAACGTGCGACCTTATTGGTTAGTTTTAGGGTATATCAAAAAAGTAGGTCAAAAATGTATGTTTTGCTTCAATAACTTTTTCATGTGAATTGTCATGTGAATTGTCATGGTCATGTGTCGTAGATTAATACTATCTATGTAAATCTTTATCGATGCATTTATTTTTATCGATATATTTGTCCTATATGTTCATATTTGGCGTACTTTTTATACGTACCAATTATGAAATTACCTTGTGTGAAAAAAATATGAATTCTATCAAGTTTTATCTATGACTCATAATTAACTTCCAATGCAATTTATTAATATTATTATTATACTATTATTATTAAATTTTTTTATCTGAAATACTTACCCATACTTGTACTATATTTCTTACTTTGAATTCATTACGATTACATTATTAAATAGTGACCCAACTTACGTATGGTTTTTATTTTAGTAATTTAGCCGCTCATGATTTTCTTCTATTGTATTAGCATTTTAGGAAACTTACCAGAATTATTACATATTATAAAGAGATACTAAATTTATCTAAAAATCTGCTATCCAATTTTGTTATAGTTGTATACCCAAATATATATATGCTTATTAATCAATTGTTAGTAAATAATTATTATATACGTATCTTTAAATATATGTTAATGTTGTAATACATGTACAGTAAACTTAAATCTAATTGAATAAATTTGAATAATATTAAATCATATTGTAAATTATATATATATATATATATATTATATATACGCATATGTTCTACATATTGTATTATCGCTTTCACAAACATGAATTCACATGAACTCACCAAGGTTTTTCTATTAGTTATTCAATAAGAGTTTTATGCCATTAGCTTAATTATTTGAATTATTTAATGTAACTTGTAAGTTTCCTTGGTAAACTGCATTAATTGTAGTACATAAAAAGTATAATTCAGAATTCAAATACAGTTGCACCTTCCTAAGTGCATTCTGTTAGGACCATAGTATAACAATTCAAAATTTTGCTCTTATAAGTTGAGGCCAAACCGTATTATGCATTTAAAAAGGTTTTGCATAGTACTTGCACTTAGGGGTATGTAACTATAATTAGTAATTACTATAATAGAAATTTGTTTAAGAAATTATTTTGTTTATATTAATCTAGTTAATATAATAATACATACTACAGTTATCCTTCTCTATAGTTACGTAGCTGGGATAGTAGTAAGTTTTTTAAAAATGTGTTTATAAAAATATTGTACTTATATAAAAGTTTTTTTTATACTTTTATAATAATTTGTTTAACAAAATTAGGTGCTTATATAGAGGTGTGATTATCAAAATATAACTATATAGAGGTTTGACTGTATATGTATTTTTATTAATATACAATTTTTTTTTTCTTTTTTCACTATTCTGAAGGTCCTTAAACATTTTTAGAATCTGTTACATCTCTTTAAAGGCCAGAGTTATTATTCAGCAAAGATCATCAGACAGCATGTGGCTTTTATATTCATTATTATACTTATAAAAATAGCTTATACTCTGTTAAATCTATTATATAATTTTCTAGGTCTTTGGTTCCACAATGTAGAACCTATTATCTTTTTATTTAGTTTGTAGTGCTCTAACTTCATATGGGGGTGAGTCAATAGAAAAGGGACAAATCATTTTTAATGAAATTTTTTTAATTTTTAAATTTAAATAACTCAACAACTATTTAATCAAATCTGCTAAAAATATTTTTATTTTAATCTTGAAATTATATAGAACTAAAATAAAAAAAAATTTATCAAATTTAATAAAATAGTTGTTAAAATATTTAAACTTAAAGTCAAGAAAATTTTTACTTAAAAAAAATTTGTTCCTTTTTTATTGATTTCTTTCTATATGACCTATTAGTCAGAATGTTTTTTATATCTAATGTTTTTTAATTTTTTTAGTTAAATTTTTTCAATATTAATGTTATTTGTTAACAGATTCACCTTTTCTAATTGTCTTTAATTCTGTAGTCATACTAGCAAATTGCATTCTTATATATGAATTTTATTTTTTTCTTCAATAAGAAATCTTTCAAGGATCTTCTAATCATAATCTTGGTAAAGTTGTTATTACTTAGTGGGATTCAAACTTGTAACCTTGCAATTGTAACCTATGAGTGCTAACTAATATACTATTAACCTATAGATCTAATATACAAATTAAAATTATTGTATAAATATATACTTTTACTAAAATACTTTAATAATCTTTTATATATATAAATATATTACTTTAAAAACTAATTAATTAATTTATACAAAAAAATTCTAACTAAATATATTTTATGCTTTAAAATTTTTTTAAAATTTTAATGTTAATTCTAAATATTAATATTAATTTATATTAAAAATTTTATATAAAAATTTAAAAAAATTTATAAAATTTAATAAAAATATATAATAATATTAATTATTATAAATATATTTACAAAAATGATAATTCTAATATAATAATTAGGTTGTCATATTTTAAGTAACAAATTTAATATTCAAATTTTATTTATAATAAAATTTAAAGATTATATCTGTATTATAATAACTATTTTCTGTAGATTGATTAATCTTATACAATTATAACCTAGATATATCAAATTTAGTAATTTAAAAATTCAAAACATCTATATAAAATATAATATTATATGTATATAAATAATATTTATTAATATTATATAAAACTTTAGTACAAATTTGTTTTTTATTTTATATTAAACTAGTTTTTCTGAAACTAAAGCTTTTTAATTTAGTATATAGAACATAGGAGTTTACAGTTCAATTATCTCAAAAGAGTTATCTTATATTAGAAAATATATCTAGTTATATATATTCTTTTGATATCTAATTTAAATAGTTTATTTATATATAAGTTTTATAATATCTGTTATACCTATAACTCAACTATAAGTATTATCTATTTAAACTCTTTATATTGCAATTCTAACTATATTACTAAATTATTTTTGATACTAATATTAGTTAAAAAAGTTTAAATATTCTTAGAACATTCATCTATTTTATATGATATATATATTCTTAAGACATCATTATTAGAATCTTTTGTATTCTAATTTATGCTAACCTAGTTTACAACTCTTATAAAGTTCATACAATTCTAATATTCTTTTTTTACAAGTTTACTAATATCTTATCTACTTTTGCAAGTCCTTTTATATTACCAATTCAGTTAGTTTTATATAATGTAACTTCATGTCTGGATTAAGTAATAGCTAAATTAGTAGATCTTCTATCTAGAAGTTCTTTGTTATATAGGTTACCTGCCTCAGATTTTCTTCTTTAAATTAAAATCTTCACAAATAATACTATTAAAAGTCATATTACCTCTTTATTTAGAATTTTTAAGCAAGTTTCTAATCTAACTATATACTTTTTAGATTTATTTATATAATATTATATACTTCCAAAATTAATTTTAGTATAACTAGAATTACAGAATCTATAAACTTCAGATTATAAATAAGTTCACCAGACTAGAACTATTTTTCAAAATTCTGTTATTAATAGAATTTGAATATTAAACCTACTGTTTAGAAGATGACAATCTAACTATTATACTAGAATTATTATTCTTATAGTACAAATTTGTAATAAAACCACTAAGTATAAAAGATTAAAAAATTAAAATAACAGAAACCTATTTAGAAATTTTTAAATAAAAAAATAATATAAACTTTTAATAATACTATTAAATTAATTAATGTTTATAAAATATTTTAAAAAACAGATTAGATAAACTAAATACAATATATATATAAAAGTATATAATTAACTAAGTTATTAAATTTTTCAAAAAAAAAGATACATAAATAAATTTTATTAAATTATTTTAATTAGTAGTTTAATTAAAATCTATTAATTTTAAGTAATAATTAATAGAAAATAATAGTAAAAATTAATATTAAAATTCTAATAAACATTATAAGAATAAAATTAGTATAACATAATAGTTAAACAAATAACTTCTATAATTGCAAATATTAAATAACTATAACATTAACTAGAACAGTTGTATATAAAATATAATAAACTCTAGTAAGTTTTTATTTTTTATTTTTTTTCCAATATTGGCAGCTTTACCAATATTCTTTATTAAGAAAATTGCATACTTAACTATATAAATATTAGCTTAATTTACAGATTTGACATCCTCTAACTGCTATAAATAAGTGCTTAAAGATAGTCTGTTATACTAGTATAAGTTTAAACTTACTGCTAAAGGGCTATCTAGGCTAGCTTTTGAGACTATTTTAGTAAGATCTCTTATTATTACTAATTAACCTTCTTATTGTCTTTTTTTATACACTTTCTATTTTATTTTTACTTTTTTTTTTTTTTTTTTAAGTTTTTTGTCTCTCAATTTTGATAATACTTTGTATAATACTGTAGCTTGTTTATTATTTATTGTTTTTTTTTGTTTTTTTTTTAATTTTGTACTGATGCTTTAACTTTTCTCCCATTTGGCTATTTTGTGACATCTTTCTCTCCAAACAATTTCATAAAACTTATTCCAAATTGTATTTGTAGCACTTACTATAAAACTTTTAGTTTCTTGTATTGTGACTAAATAGTCTTGTATCTTTTTACTATTTTTTTTTTAATAAGACCTTTTATAATTTTCTTTCTTATTTCTATTCTTTTTTTTTTGTTTAGCTTTATATTTCTTTTTATAAAATAGTCTTGGTAGTGTTCTTTTTTGTATCTTTTGATAGTATGATCCATACTACCTCTATTGCCAAAGCTTCTGCCTTTGTTTACAAATCTTTATAGATCAAATATCCTGCTAGATAATCTTGATTCTCTTTCTTGTCTTCTTTACAGAATATACAATTTAAGCTAGTATATAGATCTGGTTATTATATTTTAAGTTCTTTAAGTGTTAATATTTTTTTTTGTATACATTTTAGAAGTGTACTAAGTTTTTTGTTTTTTCAAGTTGAGATACACTGTATTTTACTTTGGTTCTTGATTTGTTTCTATAATAAAGCTCAACAGTATTCACTAATATCAAATTCTAATTCTAGCTTTTTAAAAGTAAGAGGTAATATTTTAAAATTATATATAAATCTAATAGTAATTTTTTTTATATTTAATTTTATAAAAAATTATATTAAATAAACTAATTTTAATTTATAAAAAAAGTTTGTAAAATAGGTTTTTCTAATTCTAATAATAGTAAAATCATTAATAT